>OX235271.1:205697927-205763883 GCA_944472155.2 Trichobilharzia szidati
AACAACAACAAAAATATTGTCATTTCGATTCGAACACAGTAAGATGGAATTGTCGGTGGTTTAGCGGTAGAACACTAGCCAACCACGCTTGTGACCCGGGGTTCTATCCTCGGCCGACGCACTCTTAGATCTCAGTTAGCAACCGGTAGTAAGTTCGGTAAAGAGGGAAGGTTGGGCGTCAGGCTAGCAAACCCAACTCGTAAAAATAAACACCACTGCTACCGAAACTTCAAAGCTCTAGCTATAAGCCGTATGTTGCACTCGGGACTTAAAGAATTAAAATAAAATATAAGAAATCAGTTGTGTGTATTATGGAAATAATGGAGGAAGATTTAGACCTCTAGTGGGATGATATCGGTGTAATTGAGTTCTGTAAGCTGAATAGGGTTTAATGCTGAAGCTAAAGTTTTTTTTTCTCTTAACGACGATGAAAGCCTTGCAATTCCACCCTATTCCACCCAGAGAACACAACTCCACTGAAACCAGTAGAGACTGAACAGCGAACACCTAAAAGTTAAGAATTATTGAAATATATGACTGTCATGTGTAATGTAGTGAGATATTCAAATTTCTAATTGCTAGTATATTCTTCTTGAAGTAGAAATACGTTTCAATTTATGAACAGTATGAGGTGTTCACTTTAAATATAACCTTTCTCTTCATTTTTCTCCTCTTACACTTTTTACAGTAAAGTTTTTTGGTTGTTTTTTAGTTATTATTCCTATTATTTTCTTTAATAGTCTCCCGATTAGATTCAAGTGAACATCCTCCTAGCCATTCAACATGGCCACCTCCATCGTCGAACAGCTCTTCCCGTTTAAATTTATCCTCAAAACCAGAAGAAAGTTCGCCAAATTTAAAGTCAAATATTATGACTGGTGGCAGTGGTGTATCTACAGCGTCTTCAACAAGGCGTCGTCTACCCGCTGAAAACTCTTTATCAAGAGGTTCTGTGAATAGTACTGTTATCAATAATTCAGGAAATTCGAATGAGTAAGTCATTTTATGTAAAAATAAAACAATGAATTTATCGTGTTGTTTAATTTTAAAAATTTAATTAAAAAAATATCGTCTTGTTGATCTCGGTATCTGTCGACGACATGTCGGCGGATGCTTCGACGATGTCTGAGGATTTAACTTGAAGTAATCAATCAATGGGAAAGTTCAAATTGAATTACACAATAAGAACTGATACCAATTGCACAAGAGATGGCTCTCATGGCCCAAGTGGTCTAGAGGATAACACGGTGGCGTTTGAAACGATGGGTCGTAGGCAAGATTGTGAGTGTGGCTAACACCATCACTCACTCAGTCACTGGGGAGTGCAGGGACATCCACCAGCTGACGAGTCCCAAATAAGACGATTAATCGCGCATGCTGGATTCCACTGTTAGTCACCATCCACTAAATTACTTCAATTTATAAACATCTTAAGTATTAACCTTCATCTATTTTGAACATTGAATATTGTTATCATTAGTGTTTTTATTGCCTATTTACCTACCAAACAATCTAGAGTACAAACTCACCAAGGCGATATATTATATATTTATATATATGTATAACGTTGAATGTGTCCAAATTTTAGTTTGTGCTAATTCTAATTTATTTATTTGTGTAGCCTAGCAACACAACTGTTTGTATTTGTATTCTAAATTGAATTGTTGATTTTAACATTTAAGAAGAAGAAGGTCATCCTACTTTCTTTATACTTTAACACCTTTAACAATATGACAACAATATTCCATTTACTTATTTAAATATACATATTATATATGCTCGTATCTTAGGTTTATAATAATAATATTATTATTAAATTCATGTTAATGCTTTAAATATACAATGTTTTACTTCTATGCTGATTGGTAAACAAAAGTACAGGTGTTATTTCTTGTACAAGATTGATGTCTACTGAAGTGACACTAGGAGTAGCAGTAGTTGATGTTGTAGACTGCAATATTCTACGTTGTTAACTAAGCTGGAATTTAGTGTGATCTTTGAGTTATTTTAGTTTAGAAAATTTGTCACTGACCTCTCCAGTTTATAAAATTTATTTCACCCATTTTATTTATTACAAAGTGTAACTCCCTTTTATAGTCTCTTGTCAAATAAAACAAAAGAAACAATGTTATTTGCATTTTTATGAGGACTGGAATGTGAAATCCAAGACATACACTTCTAGCCTCATGCGGATGTTATAGGTATCATGTCGTTAAGACTCGTAAGCTCAAACATTATACATCAGACTGCTGAATCACAAGAAGTACCCCTTGCAAAGCATAGAACAGATGAATTTTTTGTGATCTGTGTTGTCTCAGTAATCTACTGCTATTACTATTATTGCCTTGAGTTCCAAGTGGAACATAGGGCTTCCATTTGAACATCTCAATTTCATCCTGTCTTCTTCAACTAGCTTCATGATTTCCCATAAGCTTGCATCTCTTCTTCACATGATCTCTTCCGTGTCACCCTCGAACGACCAGCTCTCCTTTTTCCATTAGGATTATACTTGAGAGCCTGGCACGCGATATCACTCAATCGTCTCCCCTAGACTGTGTCCAATTCTTCTCGATTTCCTTCGGCATATTTGTTGAGTTTGCTAATACTTTCTGGTCGGCTATCTGATCTTCAATATGGAGGCAATGAAGGCAGCTGTTGATAACAGTCTGCAGTTTACAGTTGTAAATGCACTTGGTGACGTACCATACAGAACCACTGACTCACTTGACATCAGTATTCAGAATCCGAATTTCGCTCCTCATTCTAAGTGTAACAGATATGCACACTGGTTTTAGATTTACATGGCTTTGTCTTCAATTGCCTAGTCGTTGATTCATATTTGAAGCTTAGTTTGGGCAGATATATCTAAATGACAATGTTCCTACTAGGAAATGAATTATTCTCATGGATTCCACTGTCATTCACTCTTGAACAAACACTATCACAAAACAGTCAGGATAATATTTAGTTAATTGATGAAGAATAATGATTTGTCCACAGACAACAACCAATTCCAAAAGCGAATAAATTATGAATTGGGAAACTATTTTTAATTTGCTAACTGAGACAGAGCATTTATTTCTCATGATTGCAGAGTCAGGGAGACGAAAGCTTAAGGCCTGTCATATATCGTTCGTATGGAGAGGTACAAAAACCTTACCACTGACCACACAGTAAGAAGGTATACACAATTTTTCGAGGTGATATATTCTATCCTCGACTCTACCAAACTGAAGGGTAGCATAACTGGTTTAATCGTCGTCTGAAGAAAACATCTTACTTGGTGTTGCCAACCTCAATCGCAGAAATACGACTTCACCCTCAGACCTACCGCTCAATAGAAGCGAATTACACTATGACTACTTTTAGCCTGACTGCTATTTAGCATGGTAAAGTCTGCAAGAATATCCATTCCAGTCAATGTAGTAAATGCCGAATGCAACTGTTCTAAATAACGTAGTAATAATAATAATAATACTAACAGTGGTAGTAGTAATGAGTAAAGTAGATTTCTGTTCCGAAATTAATTCAGGTTGGAGATGTGTTTAAAAGCTGGTTTAAGTTAGAATTACGATTACGAAAATGCTTTCTAACATTAAACTTCTTATAGTTTTAAATCGATGTTTTTTAAATATTGTATAATAGCTGTCATGTGCATCACTATGAATATATATATATATATATATATGGTTTGAACCGTTTTATTGTCTTACAGTAGATTTTATTGTGCTGATTACTGATCGCTTGCATTTCAAGACATCTGATTTTCAATGGACTAGTCTGACTAATTAAAGAAGTCTAAATTAAGGAACATAGGGAACAAGATTCGCATTTTTAACACCAATGGCAAGTCGGTCATTCTATACGAGTCAGAAACCTGCACTGATGAAGATCATACGGAAGATCAAATACCGGCCAGAAAGAATTAGTAACAAGAAACTCTAGCTGAAAACCAACCAACGGGCGAGAGCCGATTGCTCAACAAATATGTAGGAGAAAATGGAGATGATCGGGCATATGTTGAGGAGGCCGTTGAATGACACCGCGCTCAATGCAGGCCATTGTTCGAGTGGAATCCGAATGGGAAGTGACGAGTGGGTTGTCGGTGCGAGGGTGACATGGAGGAGATTGTGTGGTGAGGAGGAGGAGATGAGAGATTATGGTTAATCGTGAACCCAGCTGGAGAGGAGAAAAAAAATAGAAGGAAGTGAAGTCGTAAGTTCCACTTGGAACCCAAGGGAATAATAATAAATCAAGGTGCTTTTAATTAATTAAATGACCGACTCACTAATTGTCAACTTAGAACTTTGAACAGAAGTACAGGAGTTCAATTTGCCACATTTTTATTGCAAACAAATGTTCAGCAAAAAAATGCAAGGGAACTACAATCAACGGAAATTTACGACAGAAAGAAAAAGTACATGAAAAACAATTACAACTTTATGGATCCGGAAGTTTGTAAAAAGTGAATACATATGCGCCACTAAGAGTGATTTCGCTCCATGTCACCAACAGTCTCCAACTATTGAATGTTAACATGATGAGAACTCACACTCAACCAGTCTACAGCTCCCTATGTGTCTCAAACCAACTGTCAATTATTTCCTGGATTAATTCCAGGGTTTTATTTAACAATCACTCGACCTCTTCTGAGCTACTCCTATTTCAGCTAACATTGCTCGACATGAAAAGCTATGGTATAGAATGTGTAATACGTGTACAAATCATTTCAATATATACACCTGCACATCCCCATCGTCTGACTTTGCCTCTTTGCCTAACACTTGACGCCTAACATCAATATTACTTACCATATATTACTGTTTAACTTGGGAGACAAAACGCAAGCACTTATGTGCAAAAGTCCATAAACTCTTCAGGACTTCTACTTTCATTGGCTAAATCTCAAAACCATAAAGAGGGACAGAGTAAACTACTGTCCCATTTGATATCATGTCTACGTCAAAAATGAAATAAGTTCGCGAGCACCACAAGAGCCTTTTGTATCCGCACTGAAATTACGTCAGCAACCAGTTCATTTTGGCCAACGCAACTTCCCAAGTAAATGGAGTGGTCAACACGGTCAATCATATCACTCTAGTCTATTTTTAAACTAAGAGTCGATGCAGACCAGTCCTGAAACATCATCTTACATTTAACTGGAGTGACTCGTATGCTGACCGTGCCAAAATTTCTGTTCTAGGCGTTCAGAATCCTCTGTATTTAGTCAGCCTCTTCACCTAGGAGGATAATATCATCCTCATATTTTATGTCGAGAAGACTATATCCTGGTAACGAGTCAATCCCTAAGTCGCTGAAGTAGATTTGGATCACATCTATTTGTACATCTATAATGAAATTAAACAAAATGGGGAAAATGGACATCACTGTCGAAACTCGATGGTTGTCATCACTTCAGATGACAACTCTCCATAATCCCGTACAAGACAACTTGAGTTCGATTAAAGTCCTCAGAATGTTATTAAGTGATAATTGAGTTTGAAAACCAAACGCTTGAGGAGTGCAGAACTCGAGACAATAGTATACAGGTTATCAAACCTATACTATCAATAATTTAGTTACAAGACAACTCCTGACCATATTTTGAATTCAGTTTAATTACTGAAGGTTTTGAATTCCTAGTCTGTTGCCATTTATCGATCATTATCACACCAGAACATAATGTGATTCGACTGTTAGTTCGAGTACTGTTATGAGGTGTAGACTGTCTGAGGTGCTAGGGATCAGTAGTGTGAGACTGTTGGGGAAATGGCACGAAATCTCTGTTAATGGTACACATGAATTCACTCTCATCTCCTGTATTCATGAAATCCACGTTATTCTATGTTAAACCAGTCTATTCCGGCATATTTCTGTTGTAGTTTTTTTGACTTTATTCCTTGCGTTCCAACTTGGACATACGGCTTCGAACTTTAAAGTTTCATTAGTAGTGTTGGTTGTATTTTTATGGACTGAGGTTGTTAGTCCCACACCCAATCTTCCCTCTACGCATAGTGTAGGAGTGAGTCAGCTGGGAATCAAACCCGTACATCTCACGTATTTGGCGAATATTCTACCACAACTGAACTTCCAACAATACACTTAAATAGGCTACAAGATCTTAAATCCTTAAGCCTAACATATCAGGTACTATACAATAGAATATGTACAGTATATACAGTAGAATATGTTACCAATAAGATTGGGTAGACATGCTTACTTCTTTCTTGTGTATGAATTCTTGTTATGTATCTAATTTCCTTTCTTTCTTTTTGTCGTGTATTAGTCCAATGCACCCTATGTCCCATTGTACAGATACTTCAGTCCATAGTGGAGATACATCTATGAAATTAAGTGATTATGATAAAAATCCATTACCAGATAAACCATTACTTAAAGGTGGTAAATCAGTTGCAAGTCTTTCTGGAACTCCACCAACATTACCAAGTGCTCTTAATCTAGTCAATTCAGATGATTGGGAGGATAAAGTCAGTGGACTTGAATTATTAACACAGATATTCAGTGAACAATCAATACACTTAGTACAAACTACACAAACTGGTTCAGCGTCTGCAGGCTCCTCAAGACAACCTGCAACCAATATATCTACATCTGCTCCAACATTGGTTATCACTTCAGAGACACTTAGTCAAACTGTACAGGCAGTAATTACAGAATGTAGAAATTTACGCTCTCAGGTATGTGACTTTTATTTTATTTTTTCTAATGGAATATCTTTAACACATTAAAATGTCCTCTCTGTATGTGGTTGACTGAAAAGTAAAGTTATTATGATTCGCTGTGTTATAGAGATGGGATTCTTTAATTTAAGTGACGTAGTGTCAACTGCAGACTCTGCACTTCTGCAGTCATGGTTGCTTAATCACATTATTCTCATATGAGACCTTAATAGGGGTTCTTCGCTGTGCGTGTAACTGCTTTCTGACCTACGAATAAATTGCTCTTAATTAATGGTGGGACGGTCATTTATGTTGGTCTGTAATTAATTATTATTATCCCTTTAGGTTCCGAGTGCAGCATAGAACTTCATCAGCACATTTCCATTTCATCCTGTTCTCTATATTCCTCTTTAGTTGACTCTATAATCTTCGGTAAGCTCTCATCTCCTCCCCACAGGATCTCTTCCATGTCATCCTCAGACGCCCAACTCACCGTTTCCCATTTGAGTACCAATCTAGGGCTTGCCTGGCGGATGGTTTCATTTGACAGTTTCCTCAGCGTATGTCCAATCTATCTTCATTTATTTCGGTATATTTTTTGAGCTATAGGTTAATGGTTAATTCGTTCCCAGATTCGTTCCTTGTTTCTGATCGTTCCTGGCCATCTGATCTTCGGTATGTAGCGAAAGTAGCTGTTGATGAAAGTCAGCAACAAGATGTTGGAAATACTTTTAGGGACGTGTGCATTAAGTCTGTGAACCATTTAGAAGCACTGACTTATCACTGATGTTGAGAATCGGAATCTTGTTCTTTATGCTGACTGCAGAAGGTTGTCACACTGATATCAGATTAATGAGTGTATGTCTTGCTTTTCCGATCCTATCTGTGACCGTACCACCTGTAGTTGAGAAACTGCTGTGTAGATAAGCGAAAGAGGGGACTTCCTTCAAATTTTTCCCTTTGATGGTGATTTGTTTGTGTTGTCGGTTAGATATATTCACCATATCTGTCTTCTCTACGTTTACTTGAGGTCATTTCTTTGGTGCTCAGTCTCTCACCTGGTTGGTTTTAACATGTAGACCTTCATGTGTGTGTATGTGTGTGTGACTTTCGATATAAATCGTCCACAAAGTCCCTATTTTCTATAATCTTCTCGTGAGCTCAATGTATTCTTGTCTTCTGACTCCCCATGGTCTACCGCATGATCCGGTCTACTGCGATCGAAAATACCATCGGTCATACTTATGTAGTTTAGGTGTAACTTCTTAATAAGGAAATGAATTATAACCACTTTGGTTAATTAAATCACTTGACACTACATCAAGTATGATGTTTCAATGCTTAAAGGAGGAAGTCTACTCAGTCCTCTTTATCGTTAGGTAAACACTTTATCGTCATACTGTGTTCAGTTTGAAAACATGTTTCACTGATGTTCTAAAAATAACACTTCGTACATTCAATATTCCAGTAGATTTGTGTTTTAATTTTTAGTTGTTTGTCTATTTTGTAGTTGTTTATTATTATTAATCACCTATGATCTGACAACTTTATCAGAAATATATTTACGTTATAAGAAGTGAGTGATTTAGTTCAAATGTCTGATAGTCATTTGTTTGATCTTGATTGGGGTTATGTTTATATACAACATGTAAGTTCCAGCCAGTACTGATGCCGCCATTTGGAGTTTTTTCCACTGCTGTTTGTATTTGCCTGTTGGCATCCTTCTTCTCCTGCAGGTGTATAATTCAAACTTTTCTTCCTCTCGAGTTTAATCTTGTTGTCATTATCCTGGAGAATATTGGTTTCCACTACATGTACGGCATCGATGCTACTGCTGTCAGAACATTTTCAGTGTGCTGTTGGTTGTTGTCTGTGTGACTGGAGTAGATTATTCACTCTCCAATTAACAGTTTGGAGAGTCCACTTCCAGATTCTTAACACTTTATATGTGATATCTTCTCATTTCTCCTCCAATCTGAACAACTTTCCCAGCCTCAATCATCATGCGGATGTTCTATTTCCTCATGCTTACTTTTGCTTTCATCTCATGAAGATATATCAGTCGACTAGTTTCGTGGAAGCCTTCACCTAATTGACTTCAGCCATCCTCGAATCGAGGCGTCATGCCAATTCCAGCGAAGAATCAGTTTCTTTTTGTGCTTTTAACTTTCAGTAGCGATATGAGGTTTCTAGCTCCACTGCCAACCTCCACACCCCCCCTCTTTTCTGGCCTTAAGATCGGTTAGTAAACTATTCGAGGTTTTTTTTTGTTTTAGTTTCTTGAAGTTAAAACACCCCTGATAGGAATTTTTTACTAAAAATAATCAATCGGCGTGCGTGCGTGCGTGTAGTCACATTACACTCGTCCTTTTTTCCGCACATACTTTAGTCACTATAGTAGAATCAACATTCATCTTGGTCAATATTGTGTAATGTGTAAGGTATTTTTAGCAGTGATTTACATTGTCTTTCTTTTTGAAGTGTAATTCATATGCCAATAAGACTAAATGTTTGTTTGTGTATAGCTCTAATGGCAACTGATGCTTTTTAAGCATTGATAATTAGTCATCTATTGTCTAATGACAATATGGATTTATTATGTTTTAGTTTAATCTCACTTTGTAGATAGTTGGATAACCCAGTGTGTGATATATATTCTTATTATTAGATGGTTGCAAGCAATCTGCAGGAATCTTGTCATCTGTGACTCGTCAGCAAGACGTTACCTGTAACCTTGTTGAAAGTGATTTCGCCTCTGAGATCCCAAACCTCGGCAGTCAGTTCTGTAGTCAGACACGCTGTCACTGAATTATTTGGAGTCACAGATGAGTGCACGGATTAATTAATTAGTGTTATTGCGGGTACAAATTGTTTGACCGCTGTGTTGTGACTTGAAATCACGCGATTCAGAGCGAAAAACTTTAAACATCTCTTAGCATGTGTTGTGTGTCGTTAAATCTGTATACGTGATGTTGACTGAAATTCACTGGTTCCAGCTCACAGCCAATCTGATGAAAGAGCTGACGAATGAATCATTCTCTCTGTGCTTACAACTGCTAGTGTAGCAATTAAAAACTTTACTCAGCTTCTCGTGTAGTTCTATACCATGTAACTATTCTCACCTTTTCAAGTATTGGTTTTGTAGGGAATTTTGTTTGATTGGTCAGAGAATTTTACCATGAGCTGAGATCAGTTAAAGAACCATTGGAAAACATGCTGGGAGTACTTGACAGCTGTTTCGTCCTAGTTTGGGACTCTTCACAGTACGCACCCCCTTCTTAAGCTACACATTTATTTCCCAAAAGACAACTACTGTCCCGAAATGGCAGTTGGAGTTGCATCTCGTAATGCCTCAATGAGCTATATTAGCTGGAACGAATGTTTCTGTGGGTCCAAAATAAACGAATTTGAATTTTTTTTTCTTCTGTCTAAACCGAAACAAGTAATGAGATCTCCGCTTTTCGAAATTCCAGTAGCTAGTTGGACGTGATCATGATCACTTCCGCTGATTAGCCTCATCTGCAAGGTGATCAACCATTGATAGATGTTAAAGTATTCTTTATTCAACTCTTGAGTATACACTTACTGTTGTGTTGTAATGTGATATTTGGTTTCTTGTATTTCTAAAACTTATTTTCAATTCTTTATTTATACTTTTGAAAGGTTTCACGTCAAGCTGTACAAACTATGGGTAGTTTATTCCAGGGATTAAATAGAGCAATGGATCCACACGTGGATGTATGCATACGTGTATTATTAAGTAAATGTGGAGAAGCTGCTGCAGCCTTCTTACGTGATGAAGTCAGTGTGATAATGGATGAAGTAGTTCAATATGCCAGTCCATCACGTACACTACAAGCATTAATACAACATGGGTTAGGGTAAGCGTCTATTATTCTTCTTTCGAATAACGTATCTATCTATTAAAGAGTCTCTTTCGTTTCATGCTATATGTATCTTCATTGGCCTTAGGTTTGAAATACCCTTTCCCTTGATGATCTTCAACGAAATAAGGTCAACGAGAATATCATACCAGTGTATTTCACTGGTTCTCATCAACTACATGTAACCTGAATCTTGCCTTGTCTAGGTGGAACAATTCATGATTTTTGTTAGTTTATATGTATTTTTGACTAACTGATTGCGTAGCCTTCATTCCTCTCTTTATTCATACACTTAAAACCTGACTGTTTTTGACCTTTGGTGGACTAGATTACATAACTCTTACGCAACCTGTCTTTCCAATTTTATACCTTAACTCTAAAATATACCCTTGTGGTTTTTCTATGTATACTAATACATTTAATCCTTCTCATTCTACTATTCAGTTGCGTCATACTAACGACCTTCATTTCCGTGTTAATTAACTTCATTATAGACTTAAACTGTACATCAGTGGTTCAGCGGTAGAATCCTCGCCAACAAAGCATGTGGTTCGGGGTTCGATTCCTGGCCGGCGTACACCTTTACCTCCCTTAGCCGGTTGCAACCCCGACAAACAGTCTTGGGGTTAGCAACTACCACCTCTACTGAAACTTCAAAACTCAAGCTTGAAGCCTTGCGCTCCACTAGGAACGCAAAAGGAATTAAATGATAATATAAATATAATAGGCTTGAACTAAATTAAATTGCTTTCCAGGTAGACAAACAATATCGTTAGTTATTACACAGGGAATGTCCTGTTATACATACATCTCTATTTGCATCTTTTGTTGTTTAAATTGAGCATTGTATTTATCAGGATTGTGTTTTAATCCAATTTTTACTTAACTTTAAAGTTTATTTTGACAAATGGCCTACTATTTTTTTTATTATCATAGCTTGACTCCACACGGTATTTTTGATACAAGTATGGAATTTTCAGCAGGCCAACCATTGATATCAGGTGTGCGTCGGCCGGGGACAGAAACCGCAGACCATATGCATGGTCGGCGAGCGTCCTAACCACTCTATGCCACCGATGCACTTGTATGGATGTCTCAACACTACTACCATAACTAACTTGAAGTCACTTATTTATTTAGTGGTAACTTGCAGTGCAATCTACAACGTATGTCTTTCTGCTGGAGACTCGTCAACTGTGAAGGTGAGAACATCATCGCTCACCAGGATTGAAGGTAAATAGAGTTGAATACTCTCAATCATAGCAGCAAAGCGCACCCTACATTCCACTGCTAATCGCCACCAAACAAATAAGCTAAAGTTTAGTTGAAGAAAGTAAGAATAGAAGTTAAGTGAAGAATAAAAGTATGACAAGATAAACATTAAGTGAGTCTTAGATAAATGAACTTTTCAACAGTAAATAGTGGGATGTGAAAATAAAGAAAGAAAGAAATTTAATAAGTAGATTTGTAAACACCTAAAAGTTACGAACATATGACGTAATTGTTATCACTATTTTACATTTTGATGTTCTCTGAACTTAATCACTTAATTATGTCTATTTCATCATTGGTCAATGTGACTTTAAGCCACATAGAACATCTGTTTAGCTCGTTTTAAGCAGATTCATTCGTTTCAGTCTTTGGAGTCTTTGAAATTAGTTAAACAGTTTCTTATACAATCAGCTTGAACTACTGTGAGTGTGTTAATGTCTGTGTGATGATAAAGGCAGTTGATATATTGAATTCTATTTCATTTTGATTGCTGTTACCAAATCTGTCATGTCCTGATGTTCTGATTGTCTGCTATAGTTACTTTGTCCTAGTGATGAAAAGTTACTTCACTGTAGGATAACAGAGATTGAAAATAATCAAACAGTTGTAAGGTGGTTACCGTGTTTATCGCTTAAAAATATGGTTACCAACATTACGCGGCAGGAGTATTTCTCACAAAAGTGGATGGGCAAATGCGAACTTCTCGGGCTTACAACTGCACAGACGGACGTACTAAGCTACCTACAGAATGGGGTGCTGGGAAACCTTGATTCCAAGCCTGTAGTGTACATGGGCATTGGAATCTGTAATGATCGAATGGCGTATGAACTTCTTTCAGTCACTGGAACTTAGCTCCTGACTCTGCTCCATTACGTAGATCTTTGGATTTGACTTCAAGTTAAAGGTTCAGGGGTGAGAGACTGCCGCCCTCCTAAGACAACCAGCTGCTTCGGTCTGGGCGTCTGGGTAGTACAGTATCCCAGCCATCGCACAAACTATACGATTTTGTGTAGCGCGTCTCTTGGCGTCCATCATGTACCAAGTTTTAATAAGAATAACAATTCATGAATGTTTTCATTTTTTCTAATTTTTTTTCCAAAAAACAATAAAAACTCTTATCAAGCTGAAGTGCTTGTCCTCTTTAAAAAAACCAAATATTTGTCGGCATTTTAGAGCTGTATTCCTTGTTTTATTGACAAGCTTATCTCTTATGCATCATTTCCATTGGTATCGCTTCCTGTCAGAGTGCAAAACAATCTTCTTAGCTTCACCATCATCATCATCTTGCTATCTCTATTAATTGGATCTGTTGAGTATAAGGAAGACACAAAGGAAAAAATAGGAGGACTTTTTGTCTCAATAGTATTACGTTGTGTAGTTGGTATTTCATACTGGCGGCTCGAAAAATTTTCTAACTTCCGCTTGACTCCTCTTAGCCTGTGTATCTATTCACCTGGATGTGAATTATGTTTTGATACTGTCTACTCCGCACTTCACTTTCCTCTTTTTATTATTGTTGTTTTCATACTGTACGTAAACTACCGTGAATATGTTTCTTTGTCTTTTGTGAGCCATGGCGCATTTGTCTTAACTTGAAATATCCCACATTAACTTGCATACTTCAGGCTGGAATTAGGCGCTGGCATTTAAACGAACCGACTAACCTAGGGGCAAACTTTGTTGTTGGCTTAAGGACCTGATACATCCAATTTGAAGAAGTAATACAATTTACCAGCAAATACTACGTCAAACTAGTAGATTGGCGTCAATAAGATTATCGGAACATAGGAGTTTAGCTAGATGTAGAATGATTTGATACCGCTAAGTTAAATAATCTAGAAAAAAAACTCGGCTATTGCAATTCATTCACTTGCATATAATCATACAGTAGGGTGGGATAGGTTGGAGAGTATTAAAAAAGCAATATAGAGTTACAAAGAGAAAGAGGGTGGTTAGTCACCGCATCTTTGTTCATCGAATCAACATCAAACAAGTGCAATTGAAATGATACAACGTCTACACCAGACGTATGAAAAATTGCAAATAAAAAGTAGCTCTATAAAGCAAGATATAAAGTATTTTTTTAAATTTCTATATGTTCCCAGTGGAACACAGGTCTTCAAGCCAGAGGCTTGAAGTTTCTGTAGCAGTGGTGATTATTTTTACAGGATGGGGTTGCTAGCCCAACCTTCCCTCTTCACCAGTCTTATTACTGGCTTAGCGAGGTAAAGGAGTGTTTTGGCGGCCGGGGATCGAACCGCGGATCACCTGCGTGGTTGGCGACCACTCTACCGCTATGAAGTGTTGGTTTGCAAGGATTTGATTGGTTACAGGATTGATCACGAGCTGACATCAGTTAAAGAACCACTGGAAAACCTGGGAGTCACGGAATAGCTGTTTCGTCATCGTCAGCTCGTCATCAATCTTGTAACTAATCGAATCCCTGCAAACTAACACTTGATAATTAACTTGATGCCCACTAGCGACTGGCCTTATGCAGGAAGTTACCTGGGTTCTAGTGAGACGTTGTAACCAGTAGGGACCATCGAGTCAGGCAAGAAGACAGTGACACTGGCCGGCGGTCGCGCTATGTATATATGTGTATACATACAACGAACTGGCAGATTCATGGACCACTGGGACTCGACCCAGTGGCTGAATAGCCTACAAGCTCGCCTCTTAACCAGAGGGACTTCAATAGCTACAAAATTTCCAGCATATAAATATTACATAAAAGCAGGGAATGGTTTTCTGTGTCTTATATCGATTGATATACATTAGATTAGTGTTACACACAAATAATAGTCTGTCTGTCTGTCTGTCTGTTTTCGACATAGAACTTTGCACATATGTGCGGCAGTTCAAGTCGCCACAATCCATGTAGCACGCAAAGCAAGAGAAGGAAGTAGAAGAAATGCAAAATATAGACAGTAAACAGAGGTGTGAGACAAAGGAATAGTAATAACGGAGAACAAAAGTTTAATTGGAAATCATAAGTCACAAGGAGTGGATGCATCTGCGCCACTGAGAACGATTTTGAGCCATGTCGCCAATTGTTTCCAACCATTGGTTTTTACCATCCCGAGGGCCCCAACCAGGAAGTCTACATCTTCCTACGTGGCTTAGATTAACTGTTGTGGATTTCATTGATTGGTGCCATGTTTTGGTTTGACCGCCGCTAGCTCTTTTCCAGCCTGACCCTATATCAGCTAACATTGCCCGTCGAGGAAGGCGATGACTAGGCATACGTAGCACATGTCCTAACCATCTCAGTCGATGCAATTTCACAGTCTCGTCGATTGATTTCCCCGCCTTACCTAGCACTCGACGCCTAACCTCAATATTGCTCACCTTATTATTCCACTTCACGCGGGAGATAGAACGCAGACACCTATGATCGAACACAGCTAATCTTTTCATGTCTTCCCCTCTCAATGGCCAGGTCTCACAGCCATAAAGGAGGACGGAGCGGACTGTTGAGCAGTACACACGCCCTTTGGTCGATAGTCGGATATCGCGTCTACGCCAGAGACGGCGAAAACTGGCGAATGCGAACCTAGCCCTCTGTATTCGTGCTGAAATTTCGTCGGAGATCAACCCGTTGGGGCTGATGGTACTTCCCAAGTAAGTGAAGCGGTCAACGTGTTCTACCACTTCACTTCCTATTTCTAATCTAGGGGTCGATGAAGTCCAATCCTGCAGCATCATCTTACATTTTATAGGGGCGAATCGCATGCCAAACATGCGGAGGTTGTTGCTCAGGGTGTTCAGTAGACTCTGCATTTTGTCAGAGTCCTCGCCTAGAAGGACTATATCGTCCGCGTATTCTAAGTCAACGAGATTCTTCCCTGGTAGCAAGTCAATCCCTGAGTCGCTGAAGTGAGTTAGGGTTAAGTCCATTAGTACATCTATGATGAAATTGAATAGGAATGGGGATAATGGGCATCCTTGACGGACGCCACTAGTCGTCACCACTTCAGATGACAACTCGCCATAAGCCCTCACCTGGCTGCATGAGTACGAGTAGAGTGCCTTAATCAGTGCAATGTATTTTCTTGGCATTCCCTTTACAGCCAAGCATCGCCAGAGAACCTCCCGGTCGACAGAATCGAATGCCGCCTTTAGGTCAAGAAATATAATGATTGTCGGACGCCGGTAGGAATGCCTATGTTCTAGAATCTGTCGAAGGGTGAAGATGTGATCAATACACCCTCTACCTGGCCTAAAACCTGCCTGGTTTTCTCGTGTTTGTGTCTCCCGAGCACCACTTAATCTACGCAGTATTATTGAGCCTAGGATTTTAGATACTATATTAGTCAAGCTAATCCCTCTGTGATTATCACAAGACGACTTGTCCCCCTTCTTGTATATCGGGATGATCAGTGACTTACACCAACCCGATGGGACTTCCTCTGATTCCCAGACGCTGCCTAGAACCTCCGTTAACGCAGACAGTAAACTGTCTCCACCGTACTTAAATACCTCTGGAGTCAATAAATCAGGTCCCGCTGCTTTGCCTAGCTTCAGATTGGTGACAGCTTTAGTAACCTCGGTTAAGGACGGAGGACCTGTGTCTATCTCCCATTCAGGGAGGTGCTGGATGTCCGGTAGGTTAAGTGTGGCTGTGGGCCAATTAAACTGCTCCTCATAGTGTTCTTTCCAGCGCTCCAGACGTCTATCCTGGGAGCTAATTATAGTGCCATTTTTCTCGGAGATTGTTTCGCTTATCATTTGCCTTTTACCACCTGTTTCCCTGATAAGCCTGAATAGTTGTCTGGTGTTGCCTATCGCCGATGCTTTTTCCATCTCTTTCGCCTTTGTCAACCACCACTGTTCACGGTCCTTGCGGAGACTTTTCGTAAGTTTCTTTTTGTGCAGCTTTCGCTCCTCATTGAATTCGGAGCTCGCCGGAATAAGTCTTCTAGCATCTATCAGTTCGGATGAGGCAGTCGAAATCCAATGGTTTTTACTCACCTTTGGATTTACCTTATTCACAGCTTTTACAGCTGTATCTATGGCTGACTGAATATTCTTCCAGGCTTCTTCAGGGTGAGCGCAGCTGTCAAACTCAGATATGTGTTTAGCTAGTTCTTCCTCAAATAGGGACTTAGTTCCCTGGTCGAGCTGGGGACGTGGTGGGTTTACCGCCAGCTGTTTCCTACGTCCGTTCAGTCGTAAGCACACACGAGCGCGGACCAGTGCGTGATCGGTATCTACACACGTGTTCCAGAAGGAGCGACAATCCCCTACCGACCCACGCCAACGATAGCTTATTGCTATGTGGTCTATTTGTGTCCAGCGTTGATTTGATGATGGTGGTCGCCAGGTCAAACAGTGTCTCTCCTTGTGTTTGAAGTTAGTGCTTCCAAGATACAAATGATTATCTGAACAGAACTGTAGGAGACGGTCACCGTTGTCGGTTCGCTGGCACGGAATTCCGTATGTGCCACCAACATTCTTCTCAGATTGACACAATTTCCCTACTTGAGCATTAAAGTCACCAGCTAAAACGACTATATCTGAGCGTCTAGCCTTTCGCAGCAAACTGGACAGCTTTTGGTAGAACTCATCCTTCGTTTCATCCGAACTGCAGTCAGTGGGGGCGTAGGCGGAGATTACGAAAAGGCATCGGCGAGTAGTGCAGTCCTTTCTCCTTTTCACTGATCCGTTCAGGCGGACAGCGCACATTCGGCTATCTACCGGGATCCAGTCAAGTAATGTCTTTTCTGCTCTAGTACTTAAAGCTATCCCAACACCAGCTAATCCTCGTGAGCTAGCCGTCGCATCTCCTGACACCCTCAAGGTGAATTTTGCAGATTCATCCTGTTGGCCAGGTGGGGTTAGGTGAATAACCACACTTGGGTCTTGTATGCGTGTTTCTGAAACACAACATACATCAATGGCTCGGGATGCCAGAGTCTTGGCTAGTGATGCTTGTTGTCCTATTTGGCAAAGTGTCCTAACATTAAATGCTCCTATATAAAATTGGTGGCGTGGCTTTAGGAGACCATCAGTGGTGGCTTTTTGGCTTCCATCGTTATCAGTGCACACAGAGTGAAGGGGAAGTGAAGAGCCAACAAGTAGAGGAGTTGCATTAGTAGAAGGAAGGCAAGATAATAGAGATGAAGATGAAGACAAAGATGAGCGAGGATTAGAGGGGTTTCGCGTGCACTTCGGATTGTGAGGGCGATTGTTACTTCCCGGCTGCCCACACCGTGGAAGTTGGTTGCGTGACCGCAGAGCCCAGGGGACAACTGCTTGAGGCCGGTCACACACGGCCTGTTTTTGTTTGTTCTTTTTTATATGGTGTGTCTCAGTAGCGTATTTATCACTTCTGCCCTGTGACACGGCAGCAGAAAGCGCGGTCGTTGTTAATCCGGGCCCCGACCGATCCGGCATGATATTTTGTGATTTATTTGAAATCATAGGATTGGATTGGGTAACTGCTTTTAGTCTAACTGCTATCCAAACAACCTTTCTGGCATGGTAGGACCTGCAGGAACATAAGTTCCAGCCATTATAGCTTGTTGGGTCATTGCAGTGTTCAAGCCCGACCACCACGTCAAGGTAGCAGCTATCGGTCGGGTAATAGTAATAATGAATTAATCATCTGTTTGATATGATACTCTTGTGTATTAGTTGTTTGGGTGGGCATCTGGCTTAGTTACTGATTTATGCTTATTTCTGTGTTCCTCGAAGACATAGTTTTACTTACTTATTTTAAGTATGGTTGACTATTATTTTCGACAGTAAGGTGTGAAAGAAGCCCATATACTGAATCATATACCGCTGGCTTTTGCGTAGGATCTCTTTGCGTCTGAGGAATCGGTGGTATGATTGTGTCTCTCACTTTCTCAGTTCTGTTCTCCGTTTCACATATGTCGATTTTTTCCCCAATACATCGTGTTCCAAGTGGAACGTAGGGCTTCACGCTTGAGATTTGAAGTTTCAGTAGATGTGACATTCCCTCTTTTTTGGGCGTTCTCAACCACCTGCGTGTTTAGCAAGCACCACCGATGCAATTATTTACTCACCTATTTTATGTAGTTGGAAGTTTAGGTAGTCCAACGTTCAAACAGGCCGCCTGTCAAATGTTCCTTTTAACCTACTACATTAAGAAGTTCAGACAATCAGGAATCACTCAACATCTACTCTCAAAATTTGTTAACTCTTGCATCTCACCTATTGTACTTTACTGTTCCCCTTTTGGTCTTTCCTGGGCTACTCAAAAGGCACTATGTCATACTGCGCAAGGTATTAAAGTTTGTCAGTAGGGCAAGTAGTGTGCCACTTAGTCAGCTTGTTACTACGGTAGTCGATAGACACCTGAACTCATGTGAGAAATAGTCTAAATCCATATTGTCTGACTCTCAACACCCTATATATTCTCAACTCTCCTCTTGCATCTCAACAAATAGGACTAGAAGTCACTAAAAAAGATTATATGCTCTCACAATCAAGTACAAAAGCTCGACTACACCCTATTAGGCCCACGTTCTATGTGGTGGTGATAATGTTAAGCGTGAAATCTATGAATTACTCTGTGGCCAGAAAAATAATTGGCTCTTTTATCCTCTCCTATTTGTAATCTGTAGTGACACTATTTCAATCAACTTACATTTTTAGCTATTAATATTATTATTATCATCATTATTTTACACTTTTTATACATTTTTGACTTTATTGTCACTGCAAATACCAAACGCTACTATTATCAATCTTGGTTACGTATACCCTGTAATATTATTTCTGTTTTTGCTGTTGTCGAGTAAATTAGATGCAGTATTTTACGAAATGCTGAGAATTCCACCCTGCATTATAATTATTGTTTTGGAATAAAGCAAATTATTATTACCAATAATTATGTTTTAATCCTTTTAACCTCTGCAAATCAAATATTTTTTTCTAACATTCTCAAGTTTTAACCTTTGTTTCGAATTTCGATACAATTAATTAAGACACTGATTCCTTCTAACTTAATTTTCTTCTTTGTAGTCATAAAAATCCAGCTGTTCGACTTCAAACAGCCCTACTTGTCTCTCGGATAGTCGAGAATCTGAGTAGTACTGGACGTATGAATTTATCTAATCGTGGTAGTAATTCACGTGGATCTGGAGGTGCTGTTGGTGTTGGTGTTGGTGGTGTTGTCAGCAGTAATGGTGCTAATGGCAGCAACACTAGCAGTACTGCTGCTATGGGTCGTTTATCATCATGGAGTTCAACAGGAAATTTGAATGCTTCCGCCTCTGCGTCTGCTTCATCCTCTGCTTTATCTGCATCAAATTCTGTATTTTTAGGTGGGTTTATGGAACGTCTTATTGCAGCACTTAGTCAATTTCTAACAGATGGAAATCAAGAAACACGGTAGGTTATTTATATTTATAATGGGCTTATAAATTTCTTTCGCTTTGCTTTAATCTGTTATTATCATTCCCTTGGGTTCCAAGTGGAACATAGGACTTCAACAACAAATCTCCACTTTCTTCTATTATCTGCTGTCCTCTTCATCTGGGTCCACGATTGACCATAATTTCACCAGTTTGCAAATCTTCTGAACTGCACTCAGCCAGCCTGCATAAAGAACAAGATTCGGATTTTCAACACCAATGTGAGGTCAATCAGTAAGTTCTTCTATTCGGGTCATAAACTTGGCCAGCACGTCACGGAAAGGATTTCGAACATGCTAATGCAGACTTTTGTCAATAGCTGCCACCTTCGCTGCCTGGCTCCATACTGAAGATCAGATGGCCGGCTGGCCATCCAGCCAGAAAGAATTAGCAAGAAGAAACTCTGGCTGGCAAGAAACCAACAGACGAGAGCCAGTTGCTCAACAAATATGTAGGAAAAAATGGAGATGGATCGGACATACGTTGAGTAGGCCGTCGGATGACATCGCACGCGATGCAGACCATCGCTCGAGTGGAATCTGAATGTGAAGCGACGAGTGAGTCGTCGATGCGAGAGTGATATGGAGGAGATCGTGTGGCAAGGAGGGGATGAGAGGTGAGATTATGGTCAATCGTGGACTCAGATGAAGGAACAGCAGATAATAGAAGAAAGTGGGAATGTGTTTTTGAAGCCGTATGTTCCACTCGGAACTCAAGGGAACAATAATAATAATAGTAAAATATACTTTATTTCCTTTGGGTTCCGAGTGTTACACAGGACTTTTACAGAACATCTCTATTTTACCCTGTCCTCAGCACTTTTTTTAGCTGGCTGCCCATAAGCCTTGACTTCTTTCTCATACTATCTCCTCCATATCACCCTCGAATACACACCCAAATTATCGCCTCCCACCTGTTTTCCACTTGAGGCTGTCCTGGCGTGTGATGTCACTCAACGGTTTCCTCAGCTTGTGTTCAACCAATTCTCCATTTCCATCTGTTTATGGTCATACTAAAATAATCCTCTGAACTGAGTCATTACTATCAAATACCTAAAATTCACATATATGATAATAAGCTTTTTTATACACTGGTTGTGATTTGATGCTTTTGTGTTAAACGAATGTTGTTGTTCTGGTTATTGTTTTTTCTAAGTGTAACCATAGTCACAAGTGCTTTTTTCAAAAATCGTGTTAACAATCAATGATCTTTCTTAGATGAATGTGAGTTTGTTTTGATTTCGTCTAAGAAATTCAGAATGCTTGTTTAAAAAACAGCGGCTGAGATAACAGTATAATGAGGCCATTTATACAGTTATCTGTTGTATTTCTATTTAGCCCATTGATAGAATAAAACTGTGATAAATTTTGTGATTTTGGCATCTCATAACACATCTAGCCGATATCGAAACCAACTCTAGGTTCTTTTGTGGAAAATCACAAATAGTGAATGGATCTCCGCTATTGACAATAGTGTTTAAGCTATGTCACCAAAAATCTCCAGTCATTGGATCTGAAAGTGATGAGGACCCCAGCCAGAAAGTCTAAAACTCACTTCATGCCTCAGACGAACAGTCACAGATTTTATGGATTGATGTCACATGTTTTAATCTGACCATCCCTTACTCTCTTCCAACTCCATTTTAGGTCAGCTAACATTGCTTGACGTTGAGGGTCATGTCTCAGCAAATATATATAGGACATGTCCTAGCCATTTGAATCGATGCAACTTCAGTACCTCATCTACTGACTACCCATTTTTACCTGATACTCTACGTATAACCTCAATATTACTTACCATATTACACCACTTAACACGGAAGATAGAATTCAAACGCCTGTGTTCAAAAGTGTTTAACCTCTTCAAGTCTTCACTTTCAACGACCACGTCTCACAACTATAAAGAAGGACAGAATGAACGGTTGCGCGGTAGGCACGTCCTTTGATCGATAACCGTACATCATGACTACTCTAGAGAGATGACACAAGTTAGCGAGTGCTACGCGAACCTTTTACCTCCAGTATTTTTGTAGACCTAAAATTTACTCTTTCTATAATTATTTCAATACTTTTTCGATCGTCTTAGTAGCTTTTTATATATATGTAAGATATTTAAATTAAGTGTAGTAACAGATATTCACATTTCGTGTTGTTACTATTCGAATACTCTTCAAGCTTTGCTTTTAGCCTGGATCAACTTTACATGCTAACTCTCTATCTCACTGTTCACTTTTTAATGGATTCTTATTTCACCTACTTTTGAAAACATTGCTTGAGATTTTCTTACTAGGAATTAGTGCAAGAGTTGTTTTTTTTGACTCACTAAAATTTATTATTTTTCTGAATTCAACATGAGTTCCACTGTGTTCTTCATCCAAGGATGGATGTTGTTCGCTGAATTGGCATTGATATTCCAATGAATTTTTTTTTAGTTCATTAAATCTATTTGCTATACGCTGAGGAGACCGTTGAGTGACATCACTTACCAGGACGTCGAACGGAAAGCGATGAATTGGACACAGTTCTGAAGGTGTGACATAGAGGAAATCGTGTGAGGAAGAAATGAAAGCTTATGCGTATTCGTGGAGCTAGCTAACTAGAAAAAACTTCAGAAAATAGGTTGAAATGCAGATGTGCTGTTGAAGACGTTTGGAACCATTTGGAATGCAGGGGAATAACAATATATGCCTGCTTTTTTGACTTACTTTGAACCATGAATTACAACCTGGGACTACACTCCACTTATTAAAGTGAAAGTAAGCAATGCGTCAGTGGCACAGTGATAGGATGCTCGCCGACCACGCATGTGGTCCGGAGTTCGATCCCCCGCCTACGCACTCCTTTACCTCGCCAAGCTAGTAAGAAGACTGGTAAAGAGGGAAAGTTGGGTGTGAGATTAGTGACCCCATCCCGCAAAAATAAACACCACTGCCACCGGAACTTCAAGCTACTAGCTTGAAGCCCTATGTTCCATTGGGAAGGTAAAGGCATAAAATAAGTCAAGTAAAATATTGCATGTGGTCGTCTACTCCTTTAAATACACTGCTTCCAAGGATTTATTTACTTCAGTGAATATCTACTACTAGCACATTTCAGTCGAATTTTTAAACGGCTTCCACCTCCGAAACTTTGAATATTTATTTATCAACTTATGATATTCGTCAATCGTATTAAAAACTTACACCGGGTGGTTTTTCTTAATCGGCACTGATTTCATTCACTCAATTTCAAATTGGTCACAAGATGGTGTTAGATAAATTAGTACTACCTTCAAAGGTTCTATTTTATCCTTTGATGAAATACTAAATACCCTTGCAATATTAATTCAGTATGATCTACTTCAAATCTAAAGTTAGTGAGACGACTACTTCATACACCGTTTGTGATTATTTGTGGAGACTTGTGAATTAAAGTCGATGAGTTGCGGATTCGAACTCGCTCCAACTTCTTTAGCCCAATTAACTAGATAGTATCATATTAGCCTTCATACAATAATTGTGACTCATAGTCTGAAAAATGGGAGTTCTGTTTCAATTAACTTAGTTCTAACTAAACTGCGGTTGCTTATACTCACCCACCACCTTCAAGGTAGGTTTGGAGTACACAAATGTCTCAGCAGTGACGTCTCTGACTGCAACACTGGATGATGAATATTTGAATCCTGTAGGGGATATATGTTCTTTCAAAACTGCCAACAAACACGAAACCTAGATACTTGACCTCCTGTTGAATGCCTTTCACCATCTAAAAACTAGGTTGTCTTAAACAAAGTGTACAAGATATACTGACTCAAATTATCATGTAGCTTGTTAAACTTGTGTACACCCAGTTACCTAGATGAGGTTTTCCATGTCTACTATGAGCCTATGAGCCATACATAGTATATGTAAGAGCCCAGTTGCCCATGCTGAAGTATTTGTAACAAGGTTAGAACCCTGAACTGACTGAATGAAAGCAAAGTCTGTAGGCCACTGAGCTACTTGTTAAATACTCTTTATGGAATGGGGAATGGTTTTCACTGACGAAGAGAATATTTGGTGCATAATGCCAACTCAACTAGATTCTTCCTGTTCACATATAGAAATGTAAGTGTTCTTGGTATTTTTTTGAAGGTTTGAAATGAAATATATTAACGGTATTAGAGCTTATTAATTTTAATATCTCCTTACATTCAAGTTTTGTGTGTTTTTTATATACACTTACAGTGTCCTCTGATTTTCTTTTTAATTATTACTTGTTATTTACAATTTATTGATTTAGTTATTATGGACGTCGTCTATTGAGTACATTGATGCAGCATCCAGATTTTGAAAGGACTGCACATCGACAATTAAGTGGACAGTCGTTAAGAGCTTTAAAAGAAGCTATAGATCAAATTCATCAAAAGGTAGGTTTTCTGTTTTGCTTATTAATTTATTTGTTCTGCAACTGATGATGGGGACTATTGTAAACCAAGGAGCACTGGTTAGCTGTTACGTCGTTGTTAGGGATTTTTCAGCAGTTCGTACCCAGGACGTACAGGTTACGAGTCCAGGTTCACTAACCGTTGACCCGTGAATTTTAACTTTTCCTACTCGTAACTCAGAGCTGGTGCACACTGTTGAAAAGACCCAAGCTGGAACGAAACAGCTTTCTTCTGCTCCTTGGTTTTCAATGATCCTCTAATTGATGTTAGCTCATCATGAAATCGACAATGAAACTTGTGCATAAAGTGAATTCCCTACCCCATTCCTCCACCCCAACGAAAATCTTGGCTATATGTTATGTTTGAGAATAGGTGAAGGAATGAAATCATGCCATCAGGCTATAATTATTCACCTATTTTACGATAGTTCGGATTGTAAGAAACAATCCGATAGACGCTAGTGACTGCCTTCAGGACGATGTTGCCTGGAGTTCGAATGAAAACTGGTGAACAGTGAGGTCCACTAGGTCGAGAGTGAGTGAGGACACATACTCGCCGATAACACTGTCTGGTGGTCGCGCTAAGATTACGAATTGGTAGAAGTTAGAATTCAAGGGCCATTTGGCCGGGTCCAAGCGATTGAGAATGGTCTACGAGATTATCGCCTGTTAACTGGAAGCACCTCGGTTCGAACCCGTTGGTGAATGCGCACTGCCGATGAATCCCAAACCAAGATGAATGAAACAGCTGTCCAGTACTTCAGTGCTGGTTTTCAATGGTTCTCTAACTGATATCAATCCTTGGTCAATCTTGAAACAAATCAAACCCCTACAAAATAATTCTTGAAAATCAGGTATATATGAAATCAGTGCGAATCAGTAAATATAATTAAAACTCTAATTATAATAGTAATAATAAGAAGAAGAAAATAAGAGACACTGGAGTATGTTTAATAATGTACAGTTGATTGATTTGAGACATTATCAAATGTTCCCAGGTAATTGAACACATCATGACCATGGTAACGCAAGAGGATTTAACAGACTTATTCATTTTGGTTTTATATATATGAATGTTTGGCGTCATACTGTAAATTTCTGAGACATTTACATAAATGTTTGCTATAAATTTGTCTGGATCTTTTACATACTATCAAATGGGGACTGTATGACAAGTAAATGAATGTACTGTGAATCTCCTACATCGTACAGTACAAATACTGTTATCTATCTGTACTAGTGGTTTTTATTGATTGATCTATCCTGGGAAGTCTGTGTTTCAACACGGGAGATGGTTTAATTATATTTATATATATTAGGGTGGTTTGGCATATCCGGAATCCAAATATAGTTGCCATTTTTACTTATCTCAGAAATCAATAAGGTTATTCTAATTCTCAATACTCTCATTATATGTCAACACCAAGCATATACATTTTCATCTTTGGTTCAATTGAAGAATGCTCGCCGACCACGCGCATGGTCTGGCGTTCGGCCCCCGGCTGACTGACTCACTCCTTAACTTACCTCACTTACTAATAAGTTTTAGTAGCACTTGTGTTGTTTTTACAGGGTGGGGTTGCTAGCCTCTCGCCCAACCTCCTCTCTTTTCCAGGCTTACTACTGGCTAGGGGAGGGTTAAGAGTGCCTCGGTCGGGAATCGAAACCTATACTAGAAGTTGTGAAGAAAAACAAGAGCAACCAATCACGTACAAGGTCACTAGGAGAGATAACTAATAAACTCGTGGAGAAATCTAAAAGCTCACTTCAAATTGAAGTATGCACTGGAGATGTTGCCTAGTAAGGCAATGAAAGCTTCACAAGCGAAACCACCCAACTCATAGAACACAGCTGCATCAAAGTCATCCACCTAAGCTACAAATCTTCTTCATTATTCGATTCACCCGTAAGAGATGACTTTCTGACATATGTCATCTGATCTGTCTATTCATACATACATACATGCTCATACATACCTGCTGGTAACGATTACACACTGGCATGTTATGAAGTTTTAAAGCTGTCTAGTATTTGTCAGGCTCATGTGACAAGTCTTAGGCTTCATTGAGTGAAATTCGAAGAACCATAGAATCAAGTTGTGTATATAGCTTTAAGCTAATGGCTTCATTTCATTTTCATATTCTATGAGTGGAACATAGGGCCTCGCCGTCACATCTTCATTTTACTCAATTCTCTTCCATCTATTTCAAATAGCCCCATTACTGTTCACTTCATATTCACGTTACTCTTGGCCACCTAACTCGTCGGTTTCCATTCGGATTCCACTCGACGACCTGCCTAGTATGTGATATCACTTGATGACCTCCTCAATGTATGTCTAATTCATCTGCATTCTATGATTAGTGTGTTACAATTCATAGGTGAACCCAATCACCCCCATTTTATATCTCTTGTGTTTACACAATATTATTATTATTATCCAGTAATCTTCCTTGCTGTTGGCATAGCCTTACAGTTTTTGATTTACTGTTATTGTTTAAAATGTTGAGATAATATTGGCTCCTTATATCAGTGCATAGTAATACTTTGGTTGCTACCGCTGTCTTTAAGTGAATAATAGTATTTGTATTTTCTCTATTAAAAAAAACCTGCCTGACGTTAGTCAATTTGATATTTACAGGTTTCTTTTAATTAGAGGATATTTTAATGTTTTCAACTTCTTTTTTTTAATCTTATCACAGTTATCTTAAAACTTATTTAAATACCAGAGTATCTTACAGTCACCTGTCTTGTTCCCAGCTGTAAAATATTACCCTATGCCTAATGATAATAACAATGCTATAGTAGGTGTGGCTTCATTGCCCCAATATAAACGAAGTTAGCTGGCTGTTAAATTATACGATCATGTTATAAATATGAATTAACGTGGAATTTTCTTTTTTGTTTGTAGGCGCACCCATTAGATTTTTTTAGCTCTATCATAGAGATAGATGTATTGTTTTTTTCGCCCCAGTTTTTACCATTTCTTCTTTTTTTGTTTATAGAATAGTTATCATCACTAATATAGTAAGCATAGTTATCTCAGAATAAGCATCTCTCTCGCATATATATATATATATATGAGTATCAAATGGGAGTTGCTGGTAGTTTCTTCTATAGGGTACTTCAGCCAGTGATAGAACGCAACTAAATATTGAGAAAATGTGTTTGTATTGAGCATCATATCATATCATAATTATATTTCCAAGTATTGATTTCCAGCGATTTGATTGATTCTATGTTTCACCGTGGACTGACTTCAGTTAGAGAACCGTTGAAAAACAACCAGAGAGTACTGGACAGCTGTTTCGTCATAGGTAGATGCTCTTCATCAGTACGCACTCATGATCCTGCCGAAGATCGAACTGGAGGAGGACCTTAAGATTACGAAGCGAGCTTGTTGAACATTTAGCCCCTAAGACGGAGTCCAGTGGCTGATCATTTCTAACTTCTACCGGTTGGCGATACATAGCGTGACTACCAGACGATGTCATCGGTGAGTATCAGTCCTCACGCCTAAATTGGTGGACCCCAAAAGCCGTATAGAAGTTTATTATCGATTAATAGGGGGATGTGACACAACTGATTCAATTACTTAGGAGACACAATGAAAGTAAGGAGTTCTAAGTGTGATAAGGTGAATGTTGTTATTAGATATGAAGCAAGGTGATTCAGCATCCATTTGACAAGTGTGAAGAAGGTGAAAACATTACACAGACACATCCAGTGATTACTTTATCCATGTCTGTCTATTAAGCAATTATTCTTTGGCATACAGGTAGCAGTTTTGGTATGACCACTTTTTCCTCATCAATAGGATTTCAGCATACAAGTATTTCTATAAATTTGTTGTAATATTAAAGCCTTATGTCTCTCTTGAATACTTGTGTGATGACTGACGTATTCCCATTAAATCTTTGTTAACTTTTACCTCTTAACTAACCAGTTATTTTTAAATACTTTCATTTTAGGGTGTTGGTGACCTGCCACCGTCTGCATCATCTTCAGCTGGTGTTCGTCGTAGAGGTTTTTCACCAGCGACTAGATCACGTGGACCTAGTGCTGGAGGGAATATTTCCAAAGTATGAGATATGCGTGTAACTGTGTTTGTTTATATACAGTTCGCTTCAGAAGGGAAGAGGCTATTGGCTATTGGCATAAATATAAGTGAATATTTTTTTCCACTAAATCTTTATCACTGTGTTACTACTTCTTTTAAAAAAACAGACATGTGTTTCGTTTTTGCTTTTTTTTTGCTTTTTCAAAGGAGATATCTCTTCCATCCATTTGTCTACTGTGTACCTCTGAATATATAGATGTCTCTCTGTCTCTATTCAAATCTTCTATGGCGCTGTTTTATAGTTGTATATTTCGATATCTTTCAGCGATGAATGATTGCTTGTTCAATTAAACTAGTATTGTTTGTCTCTGTAGTAGTGAAAAACAAAAAAATAACTAAGACAAATGGAGAATAGTTACAACCAGACGAAAAAAAAGTAAAAATGAGAAAAAGGGTGATGCGCTTATTTCTGTGATTTTTCTGCGTAGTGTGAAATCTGTATTTTTATAATACTATTATTTATGGTGTATACCTGTACCGTATACATATCTTCAAAGATTACTCTTATTATTATTATTATTATTACTATGACTCTTGTTGTGACTGACTGATAACTGATACTTGATTGTACTCATTAGGAAGGAGAAGGTGATGGTTTTCCTTAGCGCACACAATAATGATGACGATAATAATAATAATACATTGATAAAACTTATTATTATTACTCTAAATTAATTTTTTTCTTATTTTAATATTTAATCAAAGAATTTCAATATTTTAATTACTTGTATGTACTACTATTAATATTATTATTATTATTAATTAATAACCAGTAGAGAATAGAAGTTGAATAATAATGATGATAATAATAATAATATTTTACTAGTGATATGTATTTTGCGATCAGTTGCTCATAGTGTATTTTACGTAGATCTGTATGGTTTTTGTGAGTTATTTAATTAGTTAGAATCACGCACAAAATATATACATATATATTTCTCTACGCTTTCCTTCCCTTATTCGTCTCTTCTTCTTTGTCATACTTTCAGATTAAGCGTAGTTTTCTCTGTGTGTGTGTGTGTAAGTGTGTGTGGTATGGTTAAGGTAACGGCGCCGATTCCTTCCATCGTTCACCTGATTCTCTTTCTTCTCCTTCGCCTAACCTCATTCCTCTGTCTCCTTGTTCTTTTTCTGCTTCCTCTTCATATCTGTTACGTAACCAAACCACCAACTGTGTTATCCATCCATGCATATGTGGGGAATATTGAATATATATATATATATATATATATTGAACAGCCTTCTTTCTTACTCTTGTTCTCCTTGATTGATTTTTGATGAGATGAGATCAGAGGAAATGCCTTTGTTGAAAATAAAAGAGATAAAATCCTGTTCATTACTCTAACTAGCTATTGTTTTTTTTTTTGATATCTTTGTGTACTTTATGCAGGGGAAGGGGGTTCCTTTTTTGCTCACTTTGTCATTTTTTAATTTACTCGCCTACTCTCTCACTTATCGTTATCACCTACTTACTGTAATATTTTATTTTTGTTTTGAGTGTGAATATTAAAAAGAAAAAGAGAAAAAACGCTTACTTATTTTTCTTTTCTTTTGTTTTACTTAGCATGTTTGATGTGATGCCTATAAAGAGACTCCATATGTGCCTCCTTCGTCTATATATATACATATATATATGCATAAATAATCAAATCAGAGAAACAAGATTACATATCTAAACATCAGTATACAACATATCAACAGTGATAATAATGCTAATGTGTAGTGAAGGGAACAGATGATATCACAAACACTTTTTTCTAAAAGAAATATCCAATTCTCCCTCCCTACTTCCATCCACCCACGCACCCCGCCCACTATGCCACCTCTTGTTCTTTTGCTTTTGCTTACTCCTACTGTTTGTTACCCACCAATTGTATGATGCCTCATAAAATATTCAACACTTTGCACACACAACTGATATATATATATACATATGTTTGTATGTATATTGTGTTTTGAGGATATTGAACACATTGAATGGCTATTTGTTTAAATGTACTAATGAACAATAATAGTAATAGTAATAACAATGGCTGTCAGTTTCTTTCCTTTTGTTTTGTGTTTTTCTTCTTCTTTATCTTTTATTTTTTTCTGTTGTTACTCTTCTTATTGTGTTTCTTCTTTTTTTAATTTTCTGTGAACAATAAATATAAAACAGTAAATGCGATACAATTGATGAAGTACACATCTTGACTGAAATGAATAGCATTCATTAATATATATATATATATATATATATATATTACTACATAGTGATATTGAATATATTACATATTATCTATCTCTACATTATGCATAAATATATATACATATATAAAGAATATATTTGTTGGAATTACATTGCATGCACACTGTTGTCTTTTGTTTTCTTGACTTGTTTGAATTTTTTTGCTCTACGTCTTGTTTTGTTTGTGTGTTTGTTTGCTTGCTTGCTTGCTTATGGAATGATGATTTGTGTTTTGACAGCAGTTCTCCTATTGTTCTTACACATAGATATATGTTTACATTCATAAGACGATTGTTTTATTTGTGTGTATTATTATAAGGGAAGTGTACTCATTCTCCTCTTTTAGTACATATAAATATGTGTATATATGTGTTTCTAATTGACATTTCCACGGGCCAACAACCTCTTGCATTTCTAGGTTGATCACGACTGCAATTCAGTTAGAGAATTATTTGAAACTACCAGGGACAGTTGCTTTGTCCGTGTTTTAAGGACGACACCCCCCACCCCACCCATCCCCAGTGATCGTACCCGGAACTTTCAGGTTACAAGACGATTTTATTGACTATTCAGCTGTTGGAAAGAAATCCAATAGTGCATCAATTGTAACTTCTGTCAATTCGTTATACATAGCATGACTGTGAGGACTTGAAGACTATCAAATCTCTGCAAACTAAAACTTGAAAGTTACTCACTAATGACTGAAGTTCGAGTTGGAAGTTATGACTATCGGATTCCACCAGGTAGAGTTGGATGTGAGGAAAAATACTCGCCGATGACATTGGCTGGCGGTTATCTTATATATCACGAATTGTCAGGACTTTGAAAAGCTTTAAAAGGTGTATTTCTATTCAGTTGGTAATGAGCTCTGCTTATTATGTGAAGGTTAATGATACTGTAACAACAGAAGACAAGGGCCAGGCAACAGATCGTTTATTAAGGAAAATCAACACGTATTTATAGATTTTAATGTACATTATTGTAGATTATTGTTAGTAGAAAATACAGTCTTTTGATTGGTTGTTTCTCATAGAAAGTAAACCTTGCATCTCTTTGTGGCTGTGTCAGATCATCCATATGCTAACTGTATCCGCCTACGGAAAGCCTTTATTCTCATTTTCTCACCACCAATATTGGGGACATAAACATTAACGTCAATTACTGTCTACCAACTTTGGCTAGCAGCCAGCTCTCACCACAATACTACATGGTTGTCCAAACACTGTCGGTGAAGCAGGGTTTGAACCTGTCGTCATCTAATGGTTAAATAGTTGAGCGCTTAGACCAGCGAGACATAGCATTATCGATTTAAATCAGAATATCCTTTTTCTCTGGTAGCATCAGTGGTTATACTATACTCAGTCAGATTATATAAGTGTATCATTTTCGGAAGAATGTCATCTGGATTACATAATATTGTGAATAATTACTTTGCAGACTTAATTTCAGTTACGTTCTTTATATATTGATTTAGGATAATGTAACCATATCGGTCCCCCTCAAAGCCATGTGTTTTATTTAATGTCCTTATGTATGCATTTATGTTTCACTTGGTGGGATGATAGTTGATCACTCTGTTTTGCGTTTCAAATAGTGTAAAATGAAGTAACACAGCGATTTAAAAAGTATATTGTTACAGAAAGATCTTAGCAACGTTTTAGTATATCCTTATTTTAACAGATAGTAAGTGAAGCCTACTTTACAGAATGTTTTACATCAGTTGAAGTCATTTGATAGACTACCGCATAAGTAATTCAAAGACTTCAGTCATCATCTAATACGTCAGTAACAGTCTATCAACCCAACTATCTCACATAGGGATGAATAAATTAATATGATTATGAGCAATGAACTGTGCTCGAAACGTCATCCAGTTATTAATTCTCTATCATTGTGTGTTATATCAAATATACGTATCCTATTTCACACAGCCGGTTCCCTTTATTAGTTTGAATAAAGGAAGAACAAACATATATTGCTAGGATAATACGAGCTCGTTTTATTGCATGGATTCTCTTCAACTGCCTACATCCTAAATCAATCAATTATAACATATTACAAAATTCGTGAACATACTTTCTACAATGACTTCAAGTTATTGATAGAAAGTATAAGCAACATAATTTCAAAGATGATATAAGTAAACAATTATTATGAGTTAAAAGAGTAACTATTTATACAGTAATTAGACAAAGAGGTGGAGTTCAGATTTTGCTTGGAAACAGGGATGTACTAAAGACAAGATGGGTTTTTGTGTTTTGTTCTGTTCCATAACATCCTACTCAATGTTAATTTTAATTTTCACTCACTGAGTTGAACTCACTATTAAGGTTCTGAATCTACTAAATTAAATTATTTTATCTATTTTATAAATTTACTTCACAATTCATACCCACCCTTCTGAACTCTTCACCATAATATACATAGACTAACTCTGTTGTTCTATCTTGTATTTTGCCTCCGGTCCATATTTGTCTTCAAGCGAAATCTGAACTCCATCTCTTTGTCTAATTACTGTATAAATAGTTACTCTTTTAACAATGAATAATTGTCTATCTACATTATCTTTGAAATTATATTGCTTATACTTTCTATCTATAACTTGAAGTCATTGTAGAAAGTATGTTCACGAATTTTGTAATATGTTATAATTGATTGATTTAGGATGTAGGCAGTTGAAGAGAATCCATGCAATAAAACGAGCTCGTATTATCCTGGAAATATATGTTCGTTCTTTCTTTATTTAAACGTATCCTAATTTTACACTTAAATTAGATGGTTCTACTTAAAAAGGTGTTTTACTCAATTCACTAAGTCAGTCTGTTACGGTGTTTTTTCCTTCTCCTTCCCCAATGGAACAGGGCCTCAAGCTAGTGGCTTGCAGTTTCTGTAGCAGTGTTTATTTTACAGGATGGGTTTGCTAGCCTCATGCCCAACTTTTCCTCTTCACCAGCATTATTTCTAGCTTAGCGAGGTAAAGGAGTGCGTTGGCGGCCGGGGATCGAACCCCGGACCATGTGCATGGTTGGCGAGCGTCCTAACCGCTGTGCCACCGACGGTGTGCTACGTAAATTTTATCTCACTTGATAGTCAGGCATAATTTACACAGATTTGTCTTTCACGCTTACTAATTACTAACAATTTCTAAGTAGTATGAACCGACCCCTCCAGGTTATTTCTCGTAAAGCATAAAATTTCGTTGTGTTTACTTCGAGAAGCACTTTTAACTCATTCAGTTGTTGTTGTTGTGGTTGAGTTTTGATTATATGGTAACTTCATATACACTTCCCTTTGAGTGAATTGATAAAAGTATTTCATGGGTGTTATAGATATTTAAATTTCAGATAAGTTGCTACTGCATATCTGTCTGTTGGCCTTTCTGTTGCCGTTAGACTAGTCAGTCTGTCTGTTGTTCTGTGATGTTCTTTTACCCCACAAAGTCCGGTGAGACAAAGTATGAATCTCCATTAATCACCTCTCATCGTAGCTAAGATACTTACCTCTAAACCAAATTAGTAATGTCTTATATTTTATCTGCAAAAGACTCTAGAGATGATAGTTGGGAATCCGTGGCTAGTACACAAGAGAAACTAACCAGGATATTAAGGTCACATGTGACTCATGTAGTTAATAACAGTTTTATATATAAGGAAGAGTATTTTCATGATACAGCTGCGGAATGATCAATGTGTCAAAGATTCCAAACTTCATGATCATTTGAATGAAGGCCAACATAAATCCGGTATAAGATAAATCTACTTAAATCAGGTAGTTTTAGTGCTAATATCATAGTGAATTCGTCAAGCTTTTTACATACCCATAGATTCTGTATCACTAAAATACTAGGGTCCTTTCACTTCCCATGTTTCTTGGTTGTAAGATGATATTCAACAAAACAGGTGTTGTAAAAGTTTCTTAATGAGAAGATCGCTTGATATTTGAATATATATTATACTTTAATACTCCTATAGAAAGAACTCAGATATCTTAGAGTATACAAAGAGTGTTATCGCCTGAAGTGACAGGCAACCACAACAACAGCTAACACTCTAGTAATATGTAATTCTACATTATTTCCTTGATTGGGTGGATATATCACAAAGTGAAATACTTTTTGCATGGTGTTTCAAACACAACTTATTGTTCATAATCATATCAATTGCAAGTACACAGCTTTGTTACTCGTTGATTTTTATAGTTCTCGTCCTGCCTTCGCATTTGTCATAAGGGTAGTACAATTTTCTTGATGTCCAAGATAAGTATAGAGCCGCTCCTGCTGTACATATTCTCAGATAATTAGATAAATAAGGCGTCTGTTATCAATCTCACCCTCTACCTTGTTATACTGGATTTTAAGAATGTCATCTTATCCCATCCTATTTGATGGTTGTGTGTAATTGCATGTACAGCTACAGCAGTTGAGCTTTTGCTAGATTTCTTACTTGAATAGGGTCCGCTAGTCTAGATTTCACTAAACATTTGTACTGTGCTAATCCAACTGACCCCGACCCACTACTATGACCTCACAATCATTTCAGGGGATTAGATAAAAACTAAATTAATTTATGTAATGAGCCCCGTAGGATCCTTTAATCAACATAATTTCTTTCTAAGTGAGTTTGGGAGCCTGAATGACACTTTTATTCCTGCTTTGTTAAAAATCCTCTTGCAAGGTTTCAAAGGATTCTTCTTTGTATAACAATATTACTGATGTGTCAAATTTTCTATTATTATTGGTATTGTCATGTTCTTGTGTTTGCTAGTCCTTCATGTCGTTCATCTTATTATTCTTGCAGGCTCCTTCATGCCTCCTGATAAACTTATCAGAGCAGTTATTAAGTGCCAAAGTTCCTCTGATGTCTTACTTCCTGTTGTAGATTGCCTCGGATACTACTTAGTTATTTCTCCCAATCACGAAAACATTTCATTAGTCCTATTTATATTGACGTGAGATCGATTGAACTGAAATCTAAATGTCGGTTTGCATGTGTGGGTTTTCTGTAAACATCACATCTTGTTTTCGTTTTTATGATATAATCTAGCATTGGAAGCTCTTCTCTGTGACTTTCCAACTCACAAGTGATATAAACTGCGTTTACTGTCGAGTTGATGTGTTCGAGAAATATATTTTATGTCCTGTGTTTTTGATATCATGAATGTGTCATCTACACACACCCCACCATACTTTGCACGTGGGGTTGAATGTTTCAATCTCTACTTTTAGACACTGTCATGCAATATAATCTCATGTTCGATAGGTGTATTTGGTATAATATACTATAATAATCCACTATTAACAACTAGACGACGTATCGAGCACAATTTATTGCTCATCAATTATACTATTGTATTCGCACAACTTATTAAGCTAATTTATGATCTGTATTCTTGTGTTACTAGCTTTTAGTTATATACTGTACATAAAAACACTTTTACATCTATTCTAACTGCATTAATCATCTCGTTTGCCACGGCATATGAGAAAAATACACACAAAAGTCTCTTTCGAAATTAACCTTAAACTATTCGTGACGTTACCTAGATATTTGAAACTACCAGTTATTATTTGAATTTCCATTAAACACGCTGACCTCTGTTACCATTAGTGAAAACAATATTATCCGATGGAAGTTTTGTTTGTTTATTGTACAAAATGACCAGTTTGAATACTCTAATAAGGTGGGTTAGGTCAGCGGACAATAATTTGTTCTGATTGGTTGTTGATTTTCTGAAGGTTACACCTTCAAGTGGAAAGTTGTTGTCCAGTGAAATTATTCCCTGACCACAACGTAGCAATAAACACCTCTACTTCTGTAGCTATTGACTTAAAATTTTATCGTCAATTTCTGGCCACTTCCTATCAATCTGCGTCTATATACTACTGATAAGTTTTGTCAGTAGGACATACTACACGAATATATATATAAATATATATTCATGTAAATGTAGAGATAAATGTACATAGCTCAGTCTAATCAAAATCTTTAACTATTCTGCAATATTTTCATGAAATATGAGAGAATTTATTAGAAAGGAATCGACCCTTTTGTTTATATCAAATTTCAGCTAAATGATTTAGCTCACTTCATTTTAAAAATAAATACTCATCACTGTTCAGTTATTATTTTTGTTGCTTTAGTACATCATCTAAGGAATCTTCAAAACAGCGTAGATGAACGTCGTAATGAGAAATACAATTTTTTTCTTCTTCTTAAGCGCTTTTTTTTCAGGATGTAATTATCAAGTTACATTGCAGCGTAATTCTTAGGAGTTCATCTTATTTCATGATTTCATTAAATGAAATCCTCTAGTGTATTGGCTTTCGCATAACTACAGATAATGTGTAGGTTTTAAGCTGACACAATTTCAGCATGAATGAAAAAGGCTCGTTTGATATGAACTAATTTATGTAACCTCTAGCGCAGACGGGATATCCGGCTAACTATTAAAGGACATATATACTGTACAGATGTTTACTCCCTCATTCTTTGTAGGTGTGAGACATGGGCGTTGAGAATGGAAGATATGAGAAGTCGAGCACTATTCACCTACTAGTATCTGTATTCTGTCACTTATGTTACTCAGTATAAGTATAGTCACTAATACTAAGGTTGTGTGTAGAGTGTTAAACAACCAGATAAATTCAATCTATGAGATACATCGATTGAGGTGGCTAGGACACGTTCTATGTATACCCAGCCATAGCCTTCCACATCAAGCTAGTTTAGCTGACATGGGATTTGGTTAGAAAAGAGTTAGCTGTGGTCAAAGGAGACTCTGGTATCATGTCTTTGATTGTGTGGTTTGAGACTGGCTGGCTGGCTGGCTGGATTCAACATAGAACTTGGCACCAAAGTGCAGCAGTTCGAGTTGCCACCTTCCAAATAGCACACAAAGGTAGACAAGAAGATGAGTGAAGAGAATCAATAGAGTTTTGACAAGTATAAGAGTGAAACAGAATGAGTAATGGTAGAAAGGAATATGAAAGATTATAGAGACTGAATACATCTGCGTAAGCCATTGACAACGATTTTGAGCCATGTCACCTATTGTCTCCAGCCATTGATTCTTAGAGTCCCGAGGGCTGGCCCCAACCCGGAAGTCTGCATCTCCCTACCTGACTCAGTTTAACTATCAGGGATTTCATGGATTGATGCCATGTTTTTGTTTGGCCACCACTTACTCTTTTCCAACCTGCACCTATATCAGCTAGTAATGCCTGTCCGTCGGGGGAGGCGATGGTTAGGCATGCGCAGAACGTGACTTAGCCATCTCAATCTATGTAACTTTATAGTCTCTTCGATTGATTTTCCCTCTTTGCCCAACACTCTACGCCTAACGTCAACATTTCTTAACTTATTATGCCACCTAACGTGAGAAAGAGATCGTAGACATCTATGATCAAAAACAGACAACCTTTTCATGTCTTCAACTCGTATTGGCTATGTTTCAGAGCCATAGAGAAGGACGGAGCGAACTGCTGAGCAGTACACACGTCCCTTGGTTGATAGTCGGATGTCACGTCCACGCTAGATATGGTGTAAGTTAGCGAAAGCAGCTCGAGCTTTTTGGATTTGGTTTGAGACATGTAGGTAGGTGCAGACCGCCTGGTTGGAGTCCTCGAGATTTTAAGAATCAATCGATCTCAATGACGCAGATGCTTTCATTCTTTGTGCTCATTCAGATTCATTAATTCCTCACTACTCTCCATGTACTTGTTCTTCTTCTCGTGCATTTCGATTTAACATCTGCTTTTTTGAACTGTGGGAACTTGAACTGCAGCAATTTTGTACAAAGTTGTACATTAACATTTCCATCATTCGTTGTTCTTGTAGTTGTTATTGCAACGGGAAAATGATTATTTGGAGTTTGATATACACATATAGGGGAATTATGTACACCACCTTCTTATATGAAAATTGTCATTTGCACAGATCTTCCGTGTTGTCCTCCCTACTTCTGCCCTTCGTATTGTGTTACTTTGCCTTCTTTTCGTGTCTCCTACTATTTGCCACAATACTGGTTCATTTTCTCTCTCTTTGACACCAAATCCATCTCTCCGCAATTCGATAGTTTTGTGCCGTGAACATGTATTTATATACTACTGATAAATCTTGTCAGTAGAACACGCTACAGTATCAATAACTTATTGGTATTCAAGTGTTGGTTTGTAGGGATTTGATTGGTTAAAGGATTTTTCATCATGAGCTGACATTAGTTAGAGAACCATTGGAAAACCTGGGAGTACTGGAAAGCTGTTTCGTCCTAGTTTGGGACTCATCATCAGTACGTACCCACCGGGGTTCAAACCCAGGACCTTCTGGTTACAAGGCAAGCTCGTATACCATTAAGCAACTGGGACTCGATCCAACGCAGCCTATTAATTCTAACTTCTGCCAATTCACGACATAATGCGACCACTAGCCAATGTCTTCGGCGAGTATTTGTCCTCACACCCGACGTGCTGCACTCTACTGGTCACGACTTCTCACTAGAACCCCAGTTAACTACCTACCTGGATAGGGCAAGTCTCTAGTGAGCATCTCACTGTCTTGACACTGGTTATTCCTACTGATTTGCCAAGCTTCCTATGAAGCTGAAGATTACTTTCTGTGATCAATATATTCCTGCTTTTCACCTTGTGCTAATTAACTAAATAACTAACTCACTAACTAACTGAACACTACCGCATTTTATGTTTTAGATTGTATAAACAATAATGTCATCAAAGCTGGAAGCCCCACCGCTAATGAGGAAATTGTTAATTGGACAATTGTTTCAAAATCCCAGTAAATTACCAGTTTATAATGCTATTCGACAAGTATGGGAATTGGATATCAGTGATGCTGACGACGACGACGTCTGTCAGACACCAAAAGAATTATCCTGGTGCATGTTATGGTTACAGGGTAGAATAATTAAATGTCATCATCCAAACAGTTGTAACTTTCTACTTGATGATAGTACCGGTGAAATATTAGTAGTATATGAGTTGAACAAAAGTCAATCAGTCAATTACGAACCAAGCGTTGGTGATTATGTTGCTGTTATTGGGAAATTAGTTCAACCGAATAATAATAATAATAATGAGAAGAATGAAGCCTTGAACTGTTGGCATGTTTTAGCTAAAAGTGTTACACAGCTAGGCAGTCAGAATATACAAGATGACTGTTTATCACCAAAAAGTATATCAAATTCAGGGATTTATGAATTGTCTTGGCCTTTAGAAGTTCTTGATATGACTTACTCTTTATAATTCAAAAGAAGTTTGTCAACCGATTTCAATGTCTATTTTTTATATGTTGAATAAAAATGTTGTACTATGAGTTTTGTTTTTATTATGCAGTGGGGCAGTTTTTTTTCCTTCAAGATATTTGAGATTCCAGTATTTGACACATTATGTTATTCAAATGATGGTTGCTAGTAGTGGAATTCAGGGCGTCCGTCCCGCCGTATTTGGAACTTGTCATCTGGGTGTACCTGCATCCCCTGTGAGTGATCGTCTTCCCGTTGAGATTGGAGCCCAGCATCCATTTTTTCGAACCGCAAGGTGTTATCCACTAGACCTGCTGGTATCCTGGGTTCTATTGCTAACGACTATCAGTCAAACAACATGATGCTAACCTTCAATTATTGTTGAAGCGTCCATACTAGCAGCTGGTATGTTCAGCGGAGACTGGACGTTTTGGTCATTCAACAAGAAATGGGACACATTAAAAACGGAAAGATAAATCACAAATATGTTTCATTTCAAGATTGATCACGAACTGACTTCAATTAGAGAACTATTGAAAAGCACTAAATAGTACTGGACATCTGCCTCGTCCCTACCTGGGATTCTTCATCAGTACGCACACATAGAGCCCAGAACCTTCAGATTACGAAGCGAACTTGTTTACCATTCAGCCACTGAGAAAAAATCAGGTGACCCGTCAGTTCTAAGATCTGTCCACTCGTAATTCTCTTTACGGTTAGATGAAAGAGTATATGGACAACAGTTTTGTTCTAGTTTGGGACTCATGGTCGGTTCGCGCCCACTGGTGTTCGAACCTGGAACCTTCTGGTTGCTAGTCAAGTTCATAGACAATGCAGTCACTGGGACCTGACTCTAACTTATACCAATTCATGATTTTATCCCGACCACCAGCCAGTGTCATTGACGAGCGTTTGTTGTCACTCCCGACCGGATGGATCCCACTGGTCACGACTTCTCATTAGAATTCCAGGCAACTTCGTCCTTTGGGTACGTATTGCCGATGAGTCCCAAACTGGGGTGAAACAACTGTCCAGTACTCCCTGGTTTTCAATGGTTCTCTAGCTGAAGTCAGTTCGTAATCGTTCTTCGAATCAATCAAAATCCCTGTATACCGGAAGTTGAAAATATGTCTCAGATAAAAAAGTCATATCTACACTCAGATTAATTTGGAAGAATGCACCATTACAAGCCTTTTTAACAGGGATTCATCCAAAGATGGAAAACTGGAATGTTACCATGTTTTAAGTCAACGAAATCACACCGATCATTGATAGCGTCTGTTTTTGTGAATGCACTCTCATTGATGCTTTATTATCAAAATATCTAGCTTCTTCTCTTAGAGTTGCCTTTTGTTATGATTTTTCGAAGAAATATTACTCCGTATTGCAAATAACGCTGTGAAGGCTATTAAGATTACAAGGTAATTCTAACCAACTCGTCACATATTTTCTAGTAAAAATGAGTTAGTCTGTAGAAGAAGACTGGATGACGTTACAGGCTGTATTGCTTTACTGGTCTGAATCGTATAATAAATATGCAACAAATTAGATGTAATTGGTAACTCGGGTGTGATTCCAAGGCTTATGGCCAAACCTTACTGAGTGGTCGGATATGGAGAGAGCCATCGGGAAGTATCATCCACATGTTCGGTATTCTCGTCAGGCCTATTTCAGGAGTGTCCTCTTCACGAGGATAATGGTTGTATGCTTTTGTAAGACTTTCTTGCCAGAGTGGTCATGACCAATTGAGATAGATGGGTAATATACCATCTGAGCAGCCACTCTCAAAGAAGTTGAGGCCGGACAAGAGCGGGGATAACATCAACTATTTTCAGGGAGAGTTAAAAGGATGTTTGGTGGAGGGTGTTCAGGGTCGAAACGCGGTCTGAGATGTTGTTTGCTCTGATCGAAATAGTGACTCCGAAGAGAATGTGGAAACCCGAGGCCGAAACACCGATAGACACTTGCTCGTCTTTTGGGGGGTTGCCCGAAAATTAACGTATAACTCTTAGAATAGTTGGCAAAGCCATTTAATCTTTCCGTCGACTAGAAGTACTTCTATTTTAGCCTTTTTAATAGATATATAACCCAATGAAGCAGTATCATTTACTTCCCCATAATAAGTTATAAGATATAATAATGAAATAATTCTCTTTGACGAATCACTTCCAAAAGCTATACAATAATGTTTTTATTCAACGAATAAATTTGTAAAACCAATCTAATAATGGTAGTCACACTCGAAAAGATGTTTTACGTAATGCGACAATGTTGCGGGAATGCAAAAGTGGGGTAGTTGGTATTATTTTGTAAGTGTAAAAGTAATCTAATCAATCTGGTTGTACATAATGGACAAAATGGAGATGTAGCAAAGTGTCTTGATGAGATCTGTATGATAAATGCGATGCTTCTAGTGAACCGTGGTAACAGTGATTATAAATGTAATAGCAAGCTAAACACGGAACAGTGAAATGAAACAACATTTTGCGAATAGTGTTGCTCTCACCTTGGTATGGTGAGTGTGTGTAATTCTTTTGAACATAGAGGTCTGATTTGAGGTCTTTTAATAGCCAGTAAGTTTGCTGTATACATATTGTTTTTGAAACCCTGTTGTGCGATGACGGGGAGCTTTTTATATCACTTGGAAACAGTCAAACATGAGTGCCTGCTGTCCAGAGTTGAAATGATGCTTCTTATCCTACCCGGTTAACCATCTTGGACAGTGTTCCGAATTACGTTTGCCGACATGACTCTGCATACAACCGATACACTTCACCTTAGAAGGACAAGCAAACTGATAAATGCACATCGAGGGAGTCAGAAATGGTATCTTTTCCCTGACATATGTCTGAGGTAGCCGTCTGTTGAAGAATGTGATTCTCAAGGTATCAGTGTCTAATGTATTTTGCAGACCTTCGAGGTTACAGATACGACTCGCTCACGAGTGTTAACAAGCATAAAAACTTGGAATAGGGCTTCGTTTGCCTCCAACTAAGTAACATCACTTCACAATGCACAAAGGTGGCGAGTCACGTGGTTTGGTGATCACGCTGAAAACGTGACTGGTAGAATGTAGTTTCTAACAATACAAAGAACCAGACACATAACATCGGCCAATGAATGTATCCCTCTGGATTATTCCTCACATGAAATGAAACATTTTCTAGAGTACAATTACCAGTATTTGATTGGTTTTATGAACTTATTTGTGCGTCGGTGGCACAGCGGTTAGGACTCTCGTCGACCATGCACATGATTCGAGGTTCGATGCCCAGCCGACGCATACCTGATATCTATGGTCGACCTGCTAAATTTGGGCTACCGATATCACACGCTGAAAATGTCATACTTGTATCAAAATTACGGTGTGCAATCAAGCTATAATAAAATAATAAAATAAATATAAATACAGTTGTTTCTTTTGAAAATGATTCATGGAGAAGGAAATTTCTACGTGATGTCATCATTTACACTTTTATCAACCACAGAGTTATGAAGACTGAAGTCAATACCTCTAGTCTACGTAGAAACCGTTCGTTTCTTCTAACCTGTAGACTGGTTCTTAAATGTAAACTTGCCTATTAAACCTCAAATAAAGTCACTGCTCACCTGACTCCTGTCAAAAGACTGTTACAGTTACATTCGGTTAATAGGCAATAGTTACCACCAACATTTTAAAGTCAGCCATGTGGGTTATCAAAGTGACTATAAATATAAGTGAGATGCAGTTAAACGTGATGTTTTTAATCATAAAAGCTTCTGCTAGCCTATTTAAAATTAAACCATACTGTCTACTAATCAGTTTGAATTCCTTTTTATTGTCAAAGTCATGTCTAGTAACAAACGAAGAAAAGTTGATTAGCATTGATACCTCAGAGAAATATGTTCCCTCTAGTTATGAACTGAGTCTAATTGCAGAGAAAATAAATGCAAAGAACCAAGTTTATATTATTACCTAAAACACATTGGTGAAAGAAGGTACACACTTACATGGTGCTTATTATCACCAATGATATTCCTAATTGTGGTGGACTGGATTATGCGTCAGACAGTGGGAAACGAGAAGACAGGGATATCCTGGACCGACCGAAGTGAAGAACCTAGAAGACCTGGATTTCGCGCGTGGATGATTTATGTTTGATGTCACACAAAATCGAAGACTTACAAGCGAAAACCGACAAACTGGTCGAAGAAGCAGCAAAGACAGGAAGGACTCCAGGTGAACACAGACAAGACGGTGGTCATGAAAATAACCAACCAACAACAGCAGCAACATCCAATGCCAATCACCATCAACGGGAGGGATTTGAAAGAGGTTACTTCTTTCACTTATCTAGGGAGCATTGTTTCAACCACAGGAGGAACGGACGAGGATGTCAAATCGAGAATCGGGAAGGCGAGAAACACATTCATCAACCTGAAACTAATCTGGAAATCTTCGTCACTCAACTCAGCATCAACAACAAAGTGATTCGGATTTTCAATACAAACGTCAAGTCAGTTCTTCTATACGGATTAGAAACTTGGCGGGTCACAAAGAATATTTGCAAGAGTTACATGGAGGAGATGGTGTGAAGAGGAGCTGAAACAGTATGGACTAACATGGATGCAGGTGAAAAGTACAGCAGAAGACAGAAGCAAGTGGAGACGTTGAAGCAGTTGAAGGCCTATGTTCCACTAGGAACCTAAGGGAACAATTATAAATAATAATAATGAATTGCACAAATAGTTAAGCGACAGGAGAAATTACAAATAAATATAGTGCTGGTTGATTGCACTTGGGTTCTGTATCTCATTCTTTACACTGCCTGACCATACCTCCAGTCGTTAGTAACGGACGGTCTACTTACTCAAGACTAACTTAGATATTCTCACCGTCGAATAAATGTTGTTGTTCAGAAACGCTTTTAGACGGAGTGTGCTTTACACAGCCAGTATAACTTGCTTCCGAAGCGGCTTTGAATCACTTCAATGAGTGTTTAAAAATTCACTTACTCCTGTGAAGCTAATTATATTGGCCCCAAAGAGTGCACAATCTCCAATTACACGTCTGACCATTATCCGACATGTTTATAAAGAAGACAATGCAAGTCAATAACTAGACCAATTATTCACCAACTGGTGAACTCAGTCTAAGCAGGTCCACCGAAGTTCTGTTTTCAAATGTAGATGCAAAAGATGTCCTGAATTTGCAAGGCAATAAACAAGGACTGTCACAGATTTCCTAACAGTAATTTTTAGCATTTGATGGTCCCTAATAAAGTAACTTTATGAATTACATCCACGTTTTATTATTTTAAAACAATCCTACGCATGTCTATAAGATGTCGTGAATAAATGTGAAGTACTTAACTACATTGGTAAATGAACATTCATGATTTTCATAAAGATCTTGCAGATAGAATACGCAGGCTTACAAAAACACCAGAGGACCAGGGTAAAGAAATAAACATCCTATTTAAAATGTTACTCGACAACAACTACCCAAAAGAATTTATCAAAGATAATATAAAAAAGAGAAAAAAGAGGGTAAAACTGGAGAATGATAAGACGGAAGAAATGCAAACAAACAGTCACAATACCATACAAAAATGGTACATCAGCGGTAATTCGAAAAAACCTCAAAAATGTTGGGATTCTCACAACGTTCAAACAGACGAATCTAATTAAAAATAAATCAACTGAAAGATCCCATAAAAACAATGGATAAAAACAATGTGATTTACAAAATATCTTGTGCTGAGTGTTCGACTAAATATGTGAGCCAAACATCCAGATCACTCAAAATAATAGTGAATCAACATAAACGCCTAACAAAAGGTCAACCAACAGGAACGCAAACTTACAAGAATTTAGAAAAAAAATTCATCCATAGTTGTACATGCATGGGACCAAAACCACAATATCGATTGGAACTATGTTTGTATTCTAAAAACAAATGGAGAGAGAGTCTATGTTCATTAAGGTCACACCGGATACATGGAACAAGGGTGACTCAGCGCAACTGTCAACATTCTGGAATATAATTCTGAATGCACAAAAATGAATGAACAAAAAAAAGAACTATCTATATGAGTACAAATCATAAATGTGTGAATTAAAAAACAAAACAATTCCAACAGTGGTGTGAACACGGGCAGTAATTTTGCTCGAAATATCACTAAGACCAAAACTTATCATTAGAATTTAATTGGTGGATGGTGACTAGCAGTGGAATCCAGGATGCGCACTTCGTCCTATTTGGGACTCGTCACTGAATGTACCTACCTTTCCCACTTGGGTGCAGACTGAATTCTATCAGTCACATTTGCAATGTGGCCACCATGATAGGTGACCAGCCATCACGGCGCACAGTGAATTATTGATATTAGATGGTTAGAGGCAATCGGTAGGAAGCCTTAGACCTAGGTTCCGTGCTAGTTGACATTCAGAATTCAGTCTGCGCCAAAGATAAGACCATACACATTACACTAGTTACTGATTAGTTTCCAATCAAAAATATTTGCAAGTATATCAAAATTGTTCTGTACATAAATTTTATGATTTCTTTAGTCTGTACGTAGCCTATGAGAAGTCAACGAAATAAATGATGGTACTATCTTATTCTGCACAAACTGTTGTCCTTGCATTATTCAAATTCATAAAGGGGGATAAATGCATGAAGTATAGTTTTCTGTTCACAACCAGACTACTAGATATCCTGTCTGGCAGTGGTTACAAATCGTAAGGGAAAATAACTGAAGAACCAGTATTCATATAAAATTATCTCATGTAAAGTGAAAGACATCAGAATCTTAAATTATGATGACCATTTTCACCACTTCTTATTTCTATCATTCACTGACAATGTATTCACTAATTCATTAGTTATAACAACGAAATATCTTGTCCTTTATAACTATCAAGTTCCATTATACTAAATCCTCTAGACAAAATTAAATTGGTATATTATTATGTATCGGTTATAAGAGATATATCAAGTCCCACATTTCTATTCCATTTCTGTACTACTATCAAGTATTTCAGTAGCTTATGCACAATACTATAAGAGTATAATTCTTAGTTCACTCAGTATTGATCAGGTGTCAGTATATCTTAAAGCTGAAATTCTCTTTAGAATTTTTATCCTATAGTATTATCAGTAAGTTCTTCTATATGCTTCAGAGACTTGGCTCATGCGTCACCAGAAGCATCTCCAACAGGCTGCTACAAACTTTCATCAACAGCTGACCTTTGTACTCCATACTGAAGATCAGATGTCCAGAAAGGACTATCAGTGAGGAACTCTGATAGGCAACGAACCAACCAAGAACCGAATGCCCCAAAAATATACAAGAGAAAGTGGATATGAATAGGACACACACTGAGGACACTGATGAGTGACATTACGCAGAAGGACTTCGACTGCAACCCGAATGGACACTGGCAAGTTGGGCGTCTGAGGGTGACACAAAGGAGATGGTTAGAGGAGAACATCAGAAGCTTATGGACTGTCGTACGCCCAGCTAAAGGTAACTGCAGAGAACAAGCTGAAATGGAGGTGCATTGCTGAAACACTGTGTTCCACTCAGAACCTTAGGGAATACTAATAATGGCTTAGTCTCATAAGATGTACCTGCAGGAAATTCTTGTAACTTTCGCCAGATTTCTGAAGAAATTTTCGTATTCTTCCTTACTTTATTTATAACTTCTGAATGGGAGAAATCAATTAATTCATTCACCTAAACAGTACCGTGAGGCAGCTATACTGGCAAAGTATGTCTGTAAATGCAAAACAAGTACTGTAAGACAGAATCAGTTAACCAAAGTTCGAGAGGTGCTTTGGCAACTACTTCGCTGCTACGGGGTGCCACCGACAATTATAAATCTCATCCAGCAGCTGCACGACAATGCTGCATGCCAAGTAATCCACAAAAGGAAACTCACGGAATCCTTCGAATAGAGGACAGGAGTAAGACAAGGATGGCTGCCTACTATCGCCAATGATTTTCCTGATTGCAGTAGATTGGATAATGCGACAAACAGCGGGTAATCAGGAAACAGGCATAAAATGGACTCACACAAAAAACTTGGAGGATCTGGACTTCGCCGATGATATATGTCTGATTTCCCACAAACTGGAAGATATGCAAGTGAAAAGCAACAAGTTGGCAGAAGAAGCATCCAGAGAAGATAGGACTTCAGGTGAACATAGAGAAGACAGAGGTGATGAAGATTCCTGGGCAACGCCACCAACAGCAACAACAACAACTGACAACAATCAGCCAGCATAAATGGGAGGAACCTGAAAGAAACAACCTCTTTTACCTGCCTACCAGGGAAGCATCGTTTCGACTACAGGCACACGGAACTGACGAGGATATCAAAGCAAGAATCGGAAAAGCAAGACAAGCTTTCATCACTCAAGTCTGTGTGGAGATCAACAGCACTCAGCATCAAAAATTAGATCCGGATTTTCAACTCCAATGTGAAGTCAGTGCTACTATACGGATCAGAGACTTGGCGCGTCATAAAGAGCATCTCAAGCAAACTACAGACCTTCATTAACAGTTGTCTCCGCTCAGTACTCAAGATCAGATGGTCAGAAAAGATCAACAACAGGGATCTCTGAGAGCAAACCAACCAGGAAGCAATTGCTCGACAAATATATAGAAGGTAATGGAGATGGATTGGCCATGCTCTGAGGAAACCATCAAGTGACATCACTAGATAAGCCATTGCTCGAGTGGAACCCGAAAGGGAAGCGGCGGGTTGGTCGTCAGTGCAAGGGTGACTTGGAGGAGGTCATGTGAAGAGGAGGTGAAAACATGTGGGCAGACTTGGAGCCAGGTGACGACTCTAGCAGAGAACCGAATGCAATGGAGACGTTTGGCTGAAGCCCTATGTTCCTCTACGAATTAAAGGAAACAATAATAATATAAAGTTCAACCGTGAAAAGTACCGTAGAATCAAAGAGAACATTCCTAACGGGCTGGGACGAAAACTGTCCCCAAGAATCACACACCAAGGCTTTCTACAGAGAGTCCCTGGTGAGAATGGCCTTCATTCACTCAAATAAATTTATACCGTTAAACGACACATTATCAGCGTACACAAAAGCATTAAAAACAAAGATTAAACGATGACAAAGGCAAATAATAAAGGCCGAAATCAACATGTGATATGCAAATATCAAATTAATGATACACATTCTAGGGGAATTACATACCGTAATTACAAAGTTAGTCGAAATGTCTAAATAAGTATAAATAGATCTTTAAGGTGGAATTTTTCAAACAATTTTTCCATTACATGCCTTTGAAATTTGACAACATGAATGGGCTTTTGAGCAAACTGCAGATTCTTGATGTATACTTGGTGGAACATGAGAGATGATTGTTTTTGATCTTCTTGGAACCGACTAAGCCAAGAAGTTTTATTTTTAGAAACTAGAATAAATTTTTATAAGAAAGAAATGCATTTGCCAAGTAGAAACAATGAACTGTACAAAAGCGCCCTCAGAAGGTTTCTGTTTACGCATCTAGAAACCATAACTGTTTAAGTGAATGGATATATTCCATTATTACTCAATAAAATCAACCATAAAATTTTAACAGTCTCAAAGAATTCTTCTTACTTTTCCCTACAGCTAAACTCATAACACTATATACCACCACATGCCTAACAGGTCAATCTAAACTGGATAAGTAGACCGCCGATGTCACTACCAACTGTGCTTATAAACTGATGTGCAATTGTGACAGCAGGTAAATTGGAAGGATAGGAAGAAGGATTTATAACTGGTTCATTAAGCAATATCCCAAGAAAATTTTTGCCTTAAATGAAGCAGATATTCTCACAGTGCAGTTATTAAACAGACACCTTATAAATACTGGGTCATTTCGTCGAGATTTCCAAATCCTTCAACAAAAATATAAGAAGGATAGCATATTTACTACGATTTGTTGAAGCAATGCCAATCAAACGTTTCAAACTAAAGTTATGCATACAGGAAGTAAGTGTAACCAATCTCCTCTTATAACCTTGGTAACTGTGTTTCGATTACATTAATTATTCATCTGCATTAGTGATTTCAGCTCAATAAGCAAATTTCAATCTTATGAACTATAACCCTCTTGAGTTACCATGTGAGCTTATAAGCTTAACACTTTTTTCTGTCTTATTCTCTCCACCACTCTCGTTTTTCTACTCTGAAAGCTTATAAGTTGATGGTAACTTAAACTGAAAATTGTAATACTTACATTTCGAATGCTTAATTTTCAATGACACTTTCTGTGCTGATAGGAACCTGTAAAATAGAATAATACCATTCTGTACTGCAAATCTTGTTCTTCTTGCTTGATCAAAACCTTTTCTATCAATCTGTGGAAGTAGGCAGTTATTCGTTTTCATCATCAGAAATGTCTGGATCAGGAAATCAAGACATCATTTCATTATTAGATGATTGGAGGTGATCAACCAAAGGAAGCCTTCGACCTAGATTTCTGGCTAGTTGGCATTCACCAGTCAGCAAGGAGTATCTGCAAACTTGAAGCAACTCATGTCACTTCTGACATCCGAACTCTCGTCACCCAATGCTACCTGCAGTCAGAGACGTTACCACTGAGCTATTCGGGCTCACGATCGACCTCCTAAAGGACTGTATTGGATACTTTGATTGGACACTAACTGTTTGTGTTCTGCAGACTGATTTCTATCAGAACAGACCTGAGTTCAAGACTGAAAATACACCTAGCTGACGAGTGCTGACTAGCACGAAACCTACGTCTAAGGCTTCCTGCCGATTACTTCCAACCATCTAATGACAATAATCTTGAATGCACCATGATGGCAAGCCACCTATCATGGTGACCACATTGCAAACTTGACTAATAGAATTCAGTCTGCAGTAAGGAAAAGGACTAGACACAGGACACTAATTAGTGTCCAATCACAAGTATGTTTTTTTGTTTGTTTTCCCTTCACGTTCCCCAGTGGAACATAGGGATTCAAGTTAGTGGCTTGAAGTCTCTGTAGCAGTGTTTATTTTACAGGATGGAGTTGCTAGCCTCATGTCCAACCTTTCCTCTCCACCAGCATTATTTCTGACTTAGCGAGGTAAAGGAGTGCGTCGGCCGGGGATCGAACCCCGGACCATGTGTATGGTCGGCGAGCGTCCTGACCGCTATGCCACCGACGCAATTACAAGTATAATATTTCATTACTCTGGAATCGACATCGAAACGTATGGCACTTAATTCAGATTCTCAACATTAATATCATATCACTCAGTGATTCTAAATGGTTCACAGACTTGACTCGTGAATCATCAAAAGCATTCCTAACAAGCTGTGAACTTTCACCAACAGTAGCCGTCTTCACTCGACATTGAAGATCACATGGTCAGTCAGGAACAAAGAATCCTGGCTGGCAGCGGACCAGCCAAGAATGTATTGCCCAACAAATGTGCAGGATAAAATGGAGATGGAATGAACATATATGCTGAGGATGCTGTTGGGTGAAACCCGAATGGGAAGCAACTAATTGGGCTTGCAGTTACAAGGGTTACATAGAGAAAATCTTGGGAAGAGGAAATGGAAGCTTTCGAATCGTCTTCCAGCCATTTGAAAGTGATAGTGGGGAACACAGAACAATGAAGATGCACTATTCAAGTCCTATGTTCCACTCGTAGTACAAAAAGTGAACAATTTAATCATAATAATAACAATTAGAAGTAAAAAATCTAAAAAATTAAATTTTTTCATACTGAAGTATGTTCCCTCTATTTTAGATTCATTCTGCTGTGTATTTGAAGCTTTAAATCTGTGTATGTTTCCAATATATGAGAATTAAATTTGGCTTAGCTCATAGTGTCGCTAAATCTTGTTGTTTTTGAGACGACAAAGACTAAATTTGGTCTCTTTACACAGAAAAAGTCATGTCAAATTAACCGTCAATTATCGGTAAACAAATGTTTAGTTATTTTTTAAAAAAAGTACACTTAAAATAAACATTCCTTCAGTATATAGTTTAATTATACTTTTATGAGCGTGGGCCATACCATTTCTTTATGAACATATCAGTGGTAAATGTAAGTCTTAGAGTTGCTTTTTTTTAATTTTGATTAAGCAGATGTCTGTGAGACTTAAAGAACAGTGCTCATCTAGTAGTTTTCGTATTTGTTGGCATTCATCAACATGGTTTTTGTATAAGTTTAAAGGAATTCATTTTCCTTAAACAGCTTTAATGTTTCTACTTTGTGTTTTTTTCAAGTTAATACAATGGTACTGAGCAGGTTCATTTATTAAGTTATCAATGTAGGGATACATTCAATGATAAAGAATCTAATGAAATGGTCTAATGGTCCGTTATGAATTAACAAAGAAGATTTATAACTAAGGTAAATATTTTTGGTACTCTTTGTTGAGTTCTTTAAACTGTGTGGTTTTATAGTGAAGCTGACTAGCGTCTGGCACTTATACAGGGAGTTATCTGGAATTCTGGTGAGAAGTCGTGGCCACTGGAGTCCACCAAGGCAGATAACTGAACAGCTACACGCCTATAACACTGACTGGTGGTTGCGTTATATATATATATATATATCGCGAATCGGCAGAAGTTGAAGTTCATGGGTCATCGGAATCCCTCAATTGCCTGAATAGTCTATGATCTATCCCCGTAACTTGAAAGTCATAGAGTCAAACTCAGGGGGTGCGTGCTGTTGTCCAGTAATTCCTGGTTCTCCATTGGTTCTCTAATTGATGTTAGTTCCCAATCAAACCTGTAACCAATCAAATTCCTGCAAACCAACATTTAAGAATCAAGCTTTCATTGTCCTTCTGGATAACATCTTCAGCGCTGACTCTGTCCACTGACAGTTTCTGTTTTCTCATAATTCTGAAAGTTTCATCAGTGCTTACTAATGATTTCATTTGGAATGAGACTCAGGACCTTCAGATGTCAAAGTAGAACGAAAAAGTTAGACATTGCTCTTTGGTCTTTGCTGGTTCTCTATTTGATGTTGATTCGTAACGAAGCCTACACTGACGTAAAGAGTTATCAGGCGTATTAACCACCAATGGTTAGGAATCACAGACACTGGTTAGCAGAATTATCTTAACTCCATTATGGATAAGATTTTATTTTGATAAATCACACAGTGTTATACAGTAATATTATCTGATGACGTTTCGAGCACAAACTATACCCTACCACAGTACCCGTGTTTTATACTTATATCAATAATTATCTTAAAACTGCATAGTCATCTGACTTGATAGTGATGCATCTTGATAATACAAATAATGTGTCAAGAAGAGATGGATCTATATAGCATATTATAAAGTGGAACATTCACTTAACATTTTTTTATCTATCTAACATGAACCACCTCACAATTAGTTACCAAACATTCAGGTTATGGATTTGTGGGGATTTTGCATTAATTTCCATCGTAAAGTTTCTTCACAAACCAACATCAGTTAGACAGAGATCACTGAAAACCAGAAGTTGCTGGATAGCTGTTTCGTCCTATTTCGGGACTCTTCACTAGTGAGCCCCCACGACTTGAATGTGTTCGTTGTGGGCGGCACTTTATCACGAATCGGCAAAGTTAGAATTCAGAGGTGGCTTTAATTATCAGTGAGCTTGGTCTCATAACCTGAAGGTCTCAAGGTGGATCCCAAAATACGACGAAACATCTTTCCAGTGCCCCCTGATCTCTCTAACTGATGTTGGTTCGTAAAGAAATCTAACAGATGACATTTGTTAAACAATTAAACTCTGAAATTAAATATTTTTCTGACTTGAGGACGAAATTGTCGGTTCATAGCAGGTTTAGTGATCACAGTATCTGAAATGTTTCACGCAAAAAAATTACATTTTTAAGAAAAATTACTTCTTCTTTTTGTTTCGACACAGATGTCTATTGCACCTTGGATTTCTCTGGTTTTCTAACTGATGTCGGCTGGTGCAAAAATTTAACATGACTTAAAAGGTTCTCAGGTATAATGACAAGTGAAAACTTAGGACAACAATCGTTACAAGTCACTGATGTAGACTAACTTAAGACTGGAAAGTCCTCCTAGTCGACAACGGTAAAGCTTCATAATGGAAATAAGAAATGATGAATCCGATTTTAAGAGAATATCTACTCAGCATACGAAAATAAAAGAATCATTTATTCAATTATATTTTGCTGAATGGTCTCCAGCAGTGGAGTCCAGGATACACATTTCTTTTTAATTTGGACTCGTCATCTGGATTTACCTGCATTCTCACGTGAGTGGTGGTGTCCCAACTTACACTCCAATCTAGTACCTATCGTTTCAAACGCCAAAGTGCTGTTCACCAGACTACCCAATCCAACGACAAGATCAGTGTTGAATTCGAAAACAAATATTAAGTGATGCCCGTTGCACAACAGGGGGATCTCGTGATCCAAACGGTCTAGTGGATAACGCTTTGGATTTTGTAACAGTGGGTACTAGGTTCCAGTCTTAGTGAGAACACCATCACAATGTGAATGTGAGTAACTCAAGGTGATGAGTCTCAAGTAGGCAACATCCTGGATTCCACTGCTAGTCGCCATCCCTGTCAAATTAATCCTCGGACATCATTGAAGCGTCCGTACTAGGAGCTGACGTGCCAGCACAGATGGAATATTTCAGTCCAATCCATCAAAATTCAAATGTTGGTTTGTAGGGATTTTATTGGTTAAAGGATTTCATCATGTGCTGATATCAGTTAGAGAACCATTGGAAAAACTGGGAGTACTGGACAGCTGTTTCGACCTAGTTTGGGACTCTTCAGCAGTACGTGCCCACCGGGGTTCAAACCCAGGACCTTCTGGCTACAAGTCGAGCTCGTAGACCATTAAGCCACTGGGACCCGATCGAACGGCCAGCCTATGAATTCTAACTTCTGCCAATTCACGACATAGCGCGACCACTAGCCAATGTCTTCGGCGAGTATTTGTCCTCACACCCAACGTGCTGCACCCTACTGGTCACGACTTGCATCAAAATTGAATTCAAAAACAAATATTTATTCATCGCATTCAATGATTCGTAGGATGAATCACTTTCCAAATGTTTATCAAACAATTAAAATCTGTAGTCAAATACTTTCCTAACCCACAAAAGAATGTACTACTTCAAGGCAAGGCAAATTTTCTTGTGATCATAATCTACTCCTTAAAAGAAAGAAATGGGATCATGTGGTTCTGATAATACTGTAGCTATATTCATCAATATACTGATAAGAGTATTTCTAGTTGTCTTTGTTTTTATCAATATCGCCATGTGTCATTATTTGAACAGTAATATGAATGATCATTTCAGTTAGGTGTTATCAGACATTATTGCTGTTTAGCTGTTCAATTAGCCCTATCATGGGAAAAAATAATGCTTTAGGGGACGGGGCGGGGGGAAATTCATACGATTCAACGAATATTTTCTTCATTTGCTCTCATAAGATCAATCAAACAAAAAAGTTCGATCATTTCTCTTAATTTTCTTTTTGTAACTTTTATTCTTCTTCATTTTCCCGACTTCATTTATCTAAAAATTCATTCCTTAAATAAACAATATCTTCATGTTTTCTTAATGCACAAGACTGGATAGTGGATGCGCGTGTATGAATGGTTGTGTGTCTCATCAATTGGATATGCAAATCTTCAAGATTATTTAATCACATCACTCACTCATTAACTATTTATGTCGTGTGTGTGTGTGTGTGTATGGTGTAATTTTCAACCCAGGGGACAGGCGTTCAGTGGAAACTTTTAAATACATGAAGTGTGATTTTGTCCTTTTATGGTTAGTTTGTATGTGTGCATTGGTGCGTGTGTGTTTGTGTTTATCTAGGCATGAAAGTATTTTGAACTTAAACAAATAAAACAACTCAGCAGGTACTTTAAAACACAATCCAAGTCATGATTTCTCATGTTCGCCAGTGTGTGTGTGTGCATGTGTGCATTATGTGACACAAAAATGACAAATGATCTATACTGATTAATTGGGTGCAATATTCGATTTCATCCACTTTAAGTGAAAACTAAAAGATGCATCACCAGACCGTTTGTTTTCTTTTTTTATTTGTGTAATAATAAAGATTTAACAACAAATTAATTAGTTTGCTAATTTTAAATTTTTTTCTAAAAGGGGATTTTCCTTTAGTTCATTCATCATCTTAAAACTTATCAAGTGGAAGATTATAAATTCGATATTTTGGTGAATACCCGTTTTTTGGATGACTTGCCTCACTCTGATGATGAGTTGAACTTTGTTAAGTATGCCGATGATCTAACTATTTCAATGTATGTTAACTCCCAGCTAGACTGTAATAAGATGAACATCTTTCTATCAGGAGTTAGCAAATGGTCTTCGTCTAACGGCCTTAAACTAAATCCTTCCAAATGTCAGACTGTTAATTTCAATTTTAGATGTAAACGAAAGTTAAATGAAGCCATTGGTTCCTATATCCCTTGCAAAATTGATGATACTGATATAGAAATCAAGTCTGAAGTTAAGTATCTTGGATTAATTCTTTCTTCTAATCTATCCTGGTCTTCCCATGTCTTAGCGATTTCTAAAAGAATATTTCGCCTGACATTTTACATTGAGAAGTTAAGGCACTCAGGCATGACTCATCCGAACCCTCTTCTTACAGTTTGTCAACTCGTGCATTTTACCTATTCTTCTTTACTGTTCACCCTTGCTTATTATTTCCTAGATTGCTTTAAAAAGACTACGTCATACTTCGTAGAACTCTGAAGACTGTAAGTAGGTCGAGTTGTATCCCATTAGGTCACATCGTTGACATCGTCATTGATAGGCACTTGATGTCATGCAACAAATTTGCTAAAGGAATTTTGTCAGACTGTGACCATCCACCGCAGCACCCGTAGCTCCAACCTTGTGTCTCCTCAGGTAAAACAATAATTTTTTTCAGAAGACTTTATGCACGTACGTCTAAGTACAAAAATGCCACTATACCATATTTAGCACGCACTTTATGTGATGAAAATAGTGTTAGGCATGAACTAACTAACTAACCTTCTTTGCACTACTAAATAAACCATTTCCTCCACCCTTACAACACTAACCTTTATTGTTATTGTACTTCTTATATTTATAATCCTCTCAGTTTTTTGTTTTTATTTTTATTTTCTCATAAATGTAAACATCATTTAGGCTGAGTTATAACTGTTGATTTTGTATTTCCCCTCACCGTATTATATCAACAGAACACTAGATTCAATAATCTATAATATGCTAAAATTTCCAAACTGAATCGACAATACTGTTTGAAAGAAACTCACTATTATTATTGTTATTATTATATTTATTATTCTCAACTCGTACTTCGAATATTTTTGACTTTATATCGTAAACGTGGATAAATTCATCTGGTTAATTTTGTTTTAATTTTATTTATATTTTGAGTAAATCAGATGCAATATTTTGACAAATGCTGAGAATTCCATTCTGTATATAGAAGTACTGTCTTTTTTGGAATAAAGTAGATTATCATTATTATCTTTATATTTTGAATGTAGATTTCAGCACAAACAAGAATCAGTTGAAGAATCATTCTATACCAAGGAGCAGCATAGAGCTTTCTTGTCCTAGCTTGTGAATTTTAAGTAATGGGTACTTACGACTCAGAAGAGTTTGAATCCAAGACCTTCAGTTTGCAGGACTAATCCACTGAGCATTCACCACACAAAGACTGACGAATTCTAACTTCTGCCAGTTCAAGATATTCATGAAGAATTCCCATCCAGGCATTGACGCAAAGAAAACACGTAGTTCAGTGAAGAGACCTTTTTCAGCGAATTCATTTTCTTCTTTAGCTTAGAGTCTCATTTATATAAAAAAATTTTCCATGAAAGAGTGTAGTGACGAAAGTGATAAGTTGTCATAATCATAGGTGTTGATATTAATCAATGCATAAGAGGATTTGAATAAATGTATTACAGCTACGTAATACGATGCGGAATTTAATGGATGAGTTGTAGTCAGTATGTACATAGAAAGAAAGGAGAATATGAAATTATGTAAGAGTTCTAACGAAATACAAGAGTTTTCAAGTATTGGTTTTTTTGTAGGGATTTTGTTCGATTGGTTAGATGATTTCATCATGAGCTGACATCAGTTAGAGAAGAAGACATTACGAAGTGGTTGCGATATGCCATCAATTGGCAGAATATAGAATTCATGGGCTATCGGATCGGGTCCCAGTGGCTTAACGGTCTAAGAGCTCGGTGGCCTTGTAACCAGAAGGTCCTGGGTTCGAACCCCAGCGGGTGCGTGCGACTGAAGGGTCCCAAGCTAGGACGAAACAGCTGTCCAGTACTGCTTGCAGGTTTTCCAATGGTTCCCTAACTGATATCAGCTCACGATGAAATCCTCCAACCAATCGAATACAAGGGTTATAAGAAGTTATAAAAACAAAATAAAAATAAAGTAAGTAGGAATCAACATGATTGTTATCATGATAATAGAAGTGGTGGAATAATTCTCTTTAGTATAAATAGTTTCATTTTCCCTGTCTGAATAACTAAAGCTGCAGCAATGCAAAGGGGACAAAAGTGCGTTGCCTATGGCAGGTTGTTCTTCACTTTGTAGATCACTTTGAAGGAGGAGATGTTTGTTGAGGTGGAATGACCAATGTTGGAAAAATGTTCCAGTATTGTACTCCTTATAGATATGACCAACCAATGCAATAGATAACTATAAGTTCCACAGCCGACATGGTGACCGAGATTTCTCAGAAGGACCTTAAAACATACATTGACTGGAGGTGTCGACATATCACTAAGTAAAGATTGTGAAGTGATGCTTTCCTTATGTATCTGCTTATTGTATGTCAAATACTTTCATGTTTCAAGTATTGTTTAGCTGGTGACTGCCTCCAGTTAACGACGAGATTCTTCGGTTGTCTTTATACAACTAATATAACATGCTTTATTTTATATTTTATTACGGCCTAGTTTACCACTGCTGATAAAGAATCCTCATTTACTAAGAACTTATCCATAATTTAACAGTGTTCTAGAAAAACAGCAAAATAAAAATGACACACCTAAATCTGACAGACCTTCATTACTCAGAAGTCGGTGTGGTAATCTGCTACTGTCAGAATAAAGAACAGCATCTAGATTTTCACTACTAATGTTAAATCAGTGATTGCTTCTATACACTCCACAGACTTGGCATGCCACCGAAAGCATTTCCAACAGGCTTAAGACTTTCATCAAGAGCTGCCTTTTCTCCATACTGAAGATCAGACGGTCAGATAGAAAGGAAGTAACTATCAAGGAACTCTTTCAACCTTTCTACCCAACAAATGTGTGAAAGGAAATAGAAATGTATCGAACACAAGCTGAGTAAACCATTGAGTGACATCCAGTGCCAGACTGTCAAATGTAAACCGAATAAGAAACGGTGACTCGGATGAGATTCTGTGAGAAGAAGAAGAAAGTTTACGGGTAATCACGAAGTCAGCTTAGGAGAACTGCAGAAAACAGAATGAATTGCAGGTGTGCTGTTGAAGCCCTTTGTTCCACTCATAATCCGAGGGAATAATAATAAATAGCCTAAATTAGACTAAATAATTTAATTTTCAAGAATTGGTATGTATGGATTCTATTTGCTTTAGGTTACCCCACGGATTGTTATCAGTTAGAGAACCATTGAAAACCAGGGAGTACTGGACAGCTGTTCCATCCTAGTTTGGGATTCATCGGTAGTACGCACCCAATGGGTTTCGAACCCAGGACCTTACGGTCACAAGGTAAGGTCGTATAACATTCAGTGACCAGTCCATTAGTTCTAACTTCTACCAATTCGTGATTTTAGCTCCATAGTGTGTGACAAAAAGTGCTTTATGAATACCTCATTTTAAAGAAACATTTATTCAATGGATAACAATCCGATGTTCATTATCGTTTCACCTAGACAGGGATATTTTGATTTTCTAGAACAGAAACAGGATCTTCATACATGAATTTCCCTTCATAAATTTGAACACAGCCCGCAAAAACATTGTTTCAGAATAATATGGATTATTTCATCAGTTCTCTTCAGCTCCCTACTACCTATACTATTTAATAAAACCTGTTATTTTCTATAGTTTGGTTTGTAAGAGTTAGTTTTGTTTTTACGAGTTGATCACGGATTGATATCAGTTAGAGAACCATTGAAAACCAAGGAGTACTGGACAGTTGTTTCATCCTAGTTACGCCAGTGGGTGCGTACTGCCGAAGATTCTCAAATGAAATTGATAGTGAAACAAATAACAATAATAGCTTTATTCCAAACAGTACTTTAGGTATAAATATGGAATTTTCAGCGTGTAATATACAATATTGCATCTAATTTTCTTATTACGCGTGCAATAATTAAAATAGGGCATTCACATTAATAATATTGTTCCATAAGAAATGAATATAAAATTAAGTCAAGTGAAAATATTAGCAACATTGTAACAATCAGAACAAAAATAAATGCCGTTTACTTATAGTTCCTCAGGAAGTCGGTAATTTCCTGTCTTACGCTTTTCTCACCACATAAACTGTGTGCTAAATAAGGTATTGTAGAGCTTCTAATCTTAGTCGTTCGAGTATACAGTCTTCTATTATTGCTTCTAGTTCTACCTGATGAGATGGATGCATGGAGATAGTTGTGTATAGAGAGAATGTTCAAAGTCTGACAGGATAATATTTGCTCATTTCTTGCAGGAATCCAAGTGTCTATCTACAACAGTACTAACAAGTTGGTTTAGCAACACCCCCACTTGCCCTACTGACGACTTTTAGTGTCCTACGCAGTATAACAAAGTCTTTCTTAAGTAGCCCTGGAGAGATAGATTAACGGGGAGCAATAAAGCAGTAGAGGCAGAATACAAGAATTAACAAACTTGGGAAGCAGAGACTGAATGATACCAGAACGCCTTAATTCCCTAACACAGAACGTCAGAGGAAATACCTTTCTGACAACTAACATGATCTGGAAGAATGCTATAGTTATCTTAATTTATCAGCACAAGCAATTTCATTATTGGGGTTGTGAAGAGTCAATGAAACTTTGAAGATAATAAAATACCATGTTTAAAACTCATAAGATAAGAAAATCAAAACGTTTAGTGCGTTCGAAGTCCAATGGAAAGATAATAACGTAATATAGTGAGTAGAATTCAATTTCAATATAATATGAAAGTCAAGCGGAAAATGGGGAGGGGGGAACAAAGTGATGGAATCAGAAGATTAAGAGTTACTAAGGTGAGAGTTATCAGGGTAATCGCAGTCCCAAGAAGTATTCCTTTTAGCGTGCATAGGTCAGGTTTCAGTCGTTTTATTGCGATAGCTTTTGTGAACCGTGGAAGACTTGGGTTGTTTTATCTGTTAATTATTTTGACTGCCCGCAATGTGCCCACTCGGTATCCTGTGTCTCTCTGGTGTTTGGTAACTGATATCTTTATACTGTTCAATCGCTTTAATCGAGGACTCTCTAGTTCATTTTCAAATACAAAATTTTTTTTTCCCAAAGCTGTAACTTAAAAATTAAATTCCCACAATTTTATAAACTCAGTAATAAACAAACCTTTGCGGATAAATGTACAGATGTTTCATTTCTGTCTAATACAGCCTTTATAATCAAAATGAGGATGTGTACTGCAGACTGCCAGTTACATCGGAAAGTTGAAGGGCTTAAGACATAACTAAAAAGAAATGTGGACATCACAGTTGTCGTTTATCATACCTACTTACTGATATATGTAAATCGGTATTGATACTGTAATGATACACTGAAAATTTCACTAACACGCTTATGCATATGACTGCCACATACCAGGCGTGGGAAAACATGAGATTGTAATCTCGGCAACAGTAATAAGAGGAATAATAAGTCCGTTACACTGAATGAAGCACAATTATCTTATAGGAAATTTATGACATTAAAATCAGGTATAGTGAAAAGGCAATCATTACGTTATCACGAATGAAGAAAGTGAATATAAAGTGGCATTACCTATTATATCATTGTTGATGACGTAATCGGTCACATGGCTGCTTGATGAAAAGTCGTAGATATTTTGTAAGAATTGTCGTGTGTTAATTCCACTTCATATACAATGGCGAAATGATTGACAGCGAAACCGCAGTTGTTTGTTCCGGATTATTTATTTAAATTAGACACTCGTTAGTAATTAGTGTAATGTGTCTATTCCTTTGTTTAGTCCAATCTAAGTATCCAATACACTTCTACAGGAGTTCAGTTGCTAGCCCAAATAACTCAGTGGTAACGTCTCTGACTGCAGCATCGGGTGACTCAGGCTCCAATCTCAGATAGGTCTTGCTGACTGATGAATGCCAACAAGCAAGAGACCTAGGTCGAAGGCTTCCTGTGACCGATTACCTCCAACCATCTAATATCAACCGGATTATTTATGACTGAAGGTTGTTAATGTGAAATTATGAGTAGTTAAGCTGCTACCCTGATTATCATTAATTCATCTAATAAATCTAACTCAACTTGTGTAAAGTGTAAATTCGTCGCTTTCTTGAACAGGCTGGAATACATAAATACACTGTACCACCTTGAAAAATTAAATGAACAGTTACTATCTGTGGTTAGTTGTTAGAAAGCAACATGACGAACGATAAATGATTCCTGGAAGTCAGTGACTTACAGATGCATCAGCATTAGATATACGGTAATGACCTTCCCTATTTTAGTTGACTTGCCAGATGAAAAAATTCAATCAAACATCCTTGGGCTTCTGATACGCCGTTCTGTTACTTATATATCTAATAAGAATAATAGCGAAATATGCATAATAATAGTAGCTTCGATTAGACGCTAGTAACCAGTAAGATGTGTCTAGTCCTATCTTTGGTGCAGACTGAACTCTACCATTCAGGTTTACAATGTGGCCACCATTCTAGGTTGCTGGCCATCACGGTGCACATTGATTTGACGATATTAGATGGTTGGAGGCAATCGGCCAAAGGAAGCCTTCGACCTAGTTTTCTTGCTAGTCGGCACTCACCAGTCAGCAAGGAGTATCTGCAAACTTGAAGAACTCATGCCCCTTTTGAGATTCGAACCCGCGTTACCCAGTGCTACCTGCAGTCAGAGACGTTACCACTGAGTTATTCGGGTTCACGATTGATCTCCTGTGGGACTGTATTGGATATTTTAATTGGATACTAGTAACTAGTATGATGTGTCTAGTCCTTTCTTTGGTACAGACTGAATTCCATCAGTCAAGTTTGCAGCACTGAGTGATGTGGGTTACAATCTCAGAAGGGATATGAGTTCCTTCAAGGTGCCAACTAGCACGAAACCTAGGTCGAAGGCTTCCTTTGGTCGATCGCCTCCAACCATCCAATATCATCAAATAGTAGCTTCATTCGAAATATTACTTTTGATAGAAATGTGAAATTTTCAACAGTATATCATATTGCATCTAATCTTCTCTTTACATAATACAAGGGGAAATAATTAACCAGACATTTACATAGATAATATTCTTCAGCAAAAATATAAGTAGAAAATTCGAAATTTAATTGGAAATATTAACACCAACAATATTCAATGAAAGAAGGAATAAAAATAGCAATTTACTTAGTGTTTCGCGGTAAGTTAGTAACATCATACCTTAGTTGTCTGAGTATAGAGTCTTTTGAAGTTGCTTCTAGTCCTACCTGATGAAATACAATGAGAAAGTTGTATGTAGACAGGGTGATCAGAGTTCGACAAGATAAAATTCACTAATTTCCTGGATGAGTTCAAGTATCTGTCTAAAACAGTATAAAAAAATGTTGGTTTAGCGACACTCCACTCGCCATACTCACACATTTTGGTGTACTTCACACCTATCAAGTATCCTAGAAATGATTGAGACGTGGGTGGGAGGAGTAATAAAGAAGGATATGTAGAGTACATGAATGAACAAATTGTAAAAGTAGAAACTGAGTGATACCGAAATGTTTTAATTTACGTACGTAGAATGATGTGGGAAGACCAGGAAAGATCAGAGGAAATACATAATCTGAAGTGTTTAAAATTCGACTGAGTTTCAACTTCAGTGCCATCTACGATGGTAGAATCGTGAGAATGAACCAGTTCATGTAAGTCATACTTGTGTCTGAAAGTTAAATTAACAACCTGAGATCTGAAGGGATTTAGCCTAATACCATTTCACAAGGACCACCAACTAATTACTGATAAAAACTATTCGTTTTGGAACAGTCTGACTGAGAAGTGACCGTTGCCATATGAACATTCAGGTCGTCGACATACTTAACAAAATTAACTTCATTAAAAAGGTCAAGTTTCCAGTTCCATTTCATGTCAGCACAATTGGGATGAATAATAATAATAATATTTTCCACCTTATTGTGTCCATAGAAATTATATACTACGAATTTAAACAACTTTTTACCCGTAACCATGACACAAATAAATAACTTCGATTATTTCCAAATGCAGAAGTATCTGGTCGTCTTTCGTTCTTTCGAAAATGAAACAATTATTTGAACAGCATTATGACCACAATACGTGGCGAGAGATTCACAACGGCAAGCTCACCAAAGAGTTTGAATTGAAGGCAGTTGTAGGACAAGGTCGCCTACTATTATCACCGATGATTTTCCTCAATGCGGTGAACTGGATCATGTCACGAGAAGTAAGAAGATAGGCATATGTTGGATCCATGAAAATACCCCAGGAGATTTGGACTTCTCGGATAATTTATGCTTCATTTTACACAAACTCGAAGATACACAAGAGGAAACTGACAAGTTGGCGTAAGAAGCATTGAAGACAAGACTTCAAATGAACATAGAGAATACAGAGGTGATAAAGATGGCTGAACAACAACATAATTATCATTAACAGGAAGCATTTAAGGAAAACCATTTCTTTCATGTATCTATGCACCATCATTTCAACTACAAGCGTCAAGGATTAGAAAGCTAAAGCCAGGATTAGAAAAGCTATCAGCATTGTGAAATCATCGTGGAAGTCTACTGCATTCAGCATAAGAAAAGAGATCCGAATTTTCAACACTAATGTCAGGTTAGCCAGTAGTTCTATATGGGTCAGAGGCTCGGATTGTCATTAACAGCATTTTCAACAGTCCGCTGGAGACTTCCATCAACAGCTACTTTCTCTTGGTCTTAAAGACCAGATGGTCATAAAGAATAAGCAACAGGGAAATGGAGACGGATTGGGAACACGCTGAGGAATCTACTGAATAATGTCACGCATCAGGCTGAGCCTTGAGTGAACCCGAATGGGATAAGACGAATTGGGTGTGGGTTCGAGCGTGAAACAGAGGAGATCGTGTGAGGAGGAGAAATGAATTTATGGGCAATTTTGGAACCAGTTGAAGAAGAATACAGAGGATAGAGTGAAACGCCGGTGTGCTGATGAAGCCGTATTCTCCAAGAGAAGTTCAAAGTAATAATAAATAATAATAATATTAGAAACCATGATTTATTTATTTATTTATTAGCACTAGTATGGAATAAGACGTGTTCAAAAATTCTTGATTTACTGAAACAAACTGGTAGGTACTCATAATCCCTCATTAGCTTGTTTTATAATGACTGACTGACTGACTAAATGTCAAAAGCTAGACAAATCTCATTAAGTGTTATATGAAAATTTTTTTTTTTAAACAAAGGGTGTTTATGCACACTTATACATGGTTATACAGTACGCCAATATGATT
>OX235271.1:205764383-205798068 GCA_944472155.2 Trichobilharzia szidati
TTTTTAAAAAAGAGAACCATTAGAAACCCAAGAGCATTAGATAATCGTTTCGTCCAGATTTTGGACTCTTCATCGGCGCTCATTCATGATTTTATCTGAGATAGAGCTATAAGGTTGTGAGGCCAGGACTTTCGATTGCTGATCAGGTTATCTGTGCGCACTCTTGAACAGTCTCAAACTAGAAGGAAACAACTGTCCAAAGCTCCTTCAATGATTCTCTAACTAATGCTGGTTCTCGATGAAATCTGTAGTCAAATTAATCAAAATCTCTTCAGTTAACACCAATTGTCGCCAGTATAAACACATGAATTAACAGTAAAAACACTTTATTCTCCTAGATTATGGTTTCTATTTTCGTCGGACCATTCCCTTAATTTCAGTCCTAAATAATTCCTTCATATTCTGACAAAAAACAGTTTTGATGTAGTCATGCTAAGAAAAACTATGGCTTCGTGTCTGATGTGTTATGTGTTGTCACCAGTGAAGGCGTTTAGGTTAAGCTTTTTATCCCAGTAACGGCCAGGATCAGAATACGGAAAGGCAGGAAAATGTCATTATAATTCTTTCCAATAGCTTTTTGAATGGTACTCCATCCACGTACAAATAGACTTGTTTGTCAAGCATTGGTTTGCAAAGACTTTTTTATTATAGCTTGATTCCACACATTATTTCGGTACAAGTATGGAATTTTCAGCATTTGATATCGATAGCCCAAATTTAGCGGGCCGATCATTGAAATCAAGTGTGTATCGACGGACGATCGAACCCTGGACCATGTGCATGATCAGCGAGCCTCCTAACCGCTTTCCCACCGACGCATTCGATCGGCTAAAGGTTTGACTGCCAGCTGACATCACTTAGAGAACTATTGTAAAACCGGGTAGTAGTGGATGGATGTTTCTCCCCAGTTCGCCGTGTAACCGGAAGGACCTGGGTTCGAACCCTGGTAAATGCGTACTGCTGAAAAGTCCCAAGCTGGGAAAAAACAGCTGTCAAGCACTACCTGGTTTTCTAATGGGTCTGTACCTGATGTCAGCTTGTGCTCAAACCCGTAAATCATTTCTTCTTAAATAAATCCCCCTGTGAATTTGAAATATGCTTGGGATTGCTTTTAAAGAGGATAATAGTCATGAAAACGATAAAAACAATACTGGATACTATCTGCATTAGAAAGGCACCCAGAATCACACGACTATGTTCATTGCATAAAATTTCCTTCTTTACGCCTATGAGAGTGACTAACGAATTCAAGTAACCTAAAAAATAAGGCACGAAAACCACATACAACTCAAAATAAATTGTATTTGTTATAATGTGATGCTACTGTCCGAAGCCGAAATTCCAGTGTGATTTAGTTTTCACCATAAGTAAGTGTAAATGAGTGATCATAAAGCCAAGATCAGCGTCTATTGTCCAGCAACTTTTGATCATGATGTGATGCGTTTATGGGGATTGATGATGGAATCTGTTTCAAACATGTTAACTAGTATCAAACAATTAAACCGAGAATCTCATAATGTTAACTATACATGTGATAAAATGGTCAGTAACTTAGATGACCTACTCTACGATTTGATACATATCTACAGAGCAGAGAAATCTTTATATAACTTGAATAAAATACTTTACTTAAAGTTTCTTTTTGATTCGTTATTTACCAGCTACATTAATTTCACCTAAATTATTTTTAAGATGATAACAGCATTATGTAATCAGCGACAGAAAACCTGTATATTTCTTTCGATTATTTTACATCTATCGTTGATTGACTTCTATTTGGCCCAAATGTTCAGTAGCTGTCAACATGCTGGCTCTTAATATGGAAGCTTTAACTATGATGTTATTTGAATAATTTGGTGAATGTTGACTAGCTGTATTACCATGTATAAGTGTGCATAAACACCCTTTGTTTCAAAAAACACTTTCATATAATACTTTGTGAGATTTGTCTAGCTTTTGACATTTAGTCAGTCAGTCGGTCATCATAAAACAAGCTAATGGGGGATTATGAGTACCTACCAGTTTGGTTCAGTAAATCAGGAATTTTGTAACACGTCTTATATCATACTCTGAAGCTGTCAAGACCAGCATTTCGTCCTCTTTGGGACTCTTCACCTGCACGTGCCTGCAGGTTATCCACTAGATAACCTGGGTCATGAGAGCCATCTCTTGTGCAATGGGTACCAGGTATGTTTGGCTTATAATTCAGTCTTGATTTTCTCGTTGATTGATCGCACCGAAAGGTTCTGTTGATATGTTGGCTTCTAGTAGAGACGCTTAGGCGATTTTTGAGCATTAACTTGAAGTAATTTGGTTGATGGTGGCTAGTACCAGAATCTAGAGTAAGAATTTTGCCTGATTTGAAAGTTGTGTAGGTATCTGCACCTCAAGCAGCCTACCAGACAACACTTAAGTGTTTGAAGTGATAGGCACTGGGTGTGGATATCACTTGGGACAGTATCACTAGCTGGAGATACAGAAACTTCCACCTGATGAGTCCCGAATAAGACAAAATGCCCATCCTGGATTCCAGTGATAGCCTATATCAACCAAATAAAATCTCTACATTGTGTTGTAAAGCTCTTGGCAGAGTTTTTTGAATATATGAAATATCATCAGAACTTGCTTCAATATAAATCCAAGCGAGTTTGTCATAAAACTGACTTGTATACTGATATGTTAAAGATCATACTCTTAGAGTATGCGTGTTACTTGAGTATCTATTAATCTCGACAGAAATCGAAACAGGACAATCTGCTGTCTTCCAACGTAACTACTGCTACCACTGAAAACTTTCGTTTCACTGACAAATTTGTTTTCAGATCTTGTCCTGAAAAAGTTTGTTAACTCATAATAGTTTCTTTCTATAAATGATCAACCAGCCCATCGTGTTATTGTTACGGTTATTCAGGTTTTTTAAAGTATCTAAATACTAAATGTGATTAGATAAATTCAGATTTTGCAAAATGGAAATGCGTACATAGAATTATCAAGAAACTAGTAGTTTACTTTACATTCTGGTTATGGGATAAACTATATCATTTTCCCCATTCAATTCATATGACGAGCTATACTAACTGTACTTGACATGTAAACTAAGAATAGTGAATGTTACACTTAAAATGGTGCCTGATGTTTCTGAAGTCCAATTAGCACAGACTTACAGATATACACAAACACATCACAAACGAACAAACAGTCAAATACGCGTATGACACCCACCAATAGTACACAAAAAGAAACAATTCACTCGCACTCTCCCTTTCATTCGGTTGAATATTTGGGAAAAAGGAAAGAATCAAAACGGATAAATATCAGATGAATATTATAAGGTCCTCATTATATTTATAAGATAATGAACATATTTGTTTTAAAACGTGGATACAATTTGTTGGTTACCATAGTAACACAATTGTATTAAGATAGTTAATTCATCATTTTGATAAATACATTGAGATTATTCTGATTCAACGATTATTTATTTTGTATTTTTCAGAAGAAATACTTTCTACATTCAATTTTCAGGTTACATTTAGTTGTTTTTGTGTTGTTGAACAAATTCAATGATTTTTCTTTGAATCAAGTTAAAAATGTTTCAATGTCATATTCAGTTTGAAATAAGGGGTATACTGTATCCATTTATGTCTTATCTCTTTTATGCTTAGTATCCACAGGATAAACAGATAGGCCTAGAAAGTAACTAATTTCAAGCACTGGTTGTTTGAACTTCATAGAACAGACTAAGCATTACGAGTATTTCGTTAGCTTGCAAAATGCTGCAGTATATCCTCTTCGATACTGTAATATATTGTGTAAGTTATTCACAAATAGATGAGTAACTTTTGGTGGATATTTCTTCCCATTTCAGTGTGTAGGAAAATTTGGAAAGAAAGATACTAGACAACCATAGTAAAGCCTTATCAATCAACCAGTGAGAACTCAGATGCCTGGGAAAGATTTTCTGTTTATAAGGCTATAAGCCACACGCTTATTGTGTGCGAGCTGATGACACCACCTGATTACCCAAGCTGAAATAAATGCAGTGAGATTTAGTGGTGCAGCTCACTGGCTGGAGGTAGAGTGATTAGGTCAACAAGGCACATATTTGCAGGTCGTACGATCACATTCTAATGTGATAATATACAGTATGTAATCCTGTCGTTAACTTTCATAGTACTAACTCGTGGCTCACCAATAAAATGAACTTGCACTGAAGTGATGAATACGTCTCTTTAATAATTAACATTATCATTATTATTCCCTTGAGTTCCGAGTGAAGCACTTCTTCAATAGAACATCTCTATTTCATCCTGTTTACCGCAGTATTTTTAAGTTGGCTGTAGCACTGCCCATAAACTTTCATTTTTTCTTTACACGACCACCTCCATGTCACCCAATTTGTCATTTCCCATTATGGTTATTCTCGAAGCCCTGCATGTCGTGTGATATCACTCAACAGTTTCAGTGTGTGCCTAATCCACAACTGTTGGGCAATAGGTTCTTTGTGGGTTCCTTACCAGCGTTTCTTGTTCCTTATCCTTTCTAACCGGTTATATGATCTTCAGTATGCACCAAAGGCAGCTGTTGATAACAACCTTCAGCCGACTGTTGGAAATGCTTTTCGTGACGCTTGCAACATTTCTGCAAAGCATAAAGAAGGACTGGCTTAACATCAGTGTTAAAAACTCGGATCTTGTTTCATATACCGAGTGCAAATAATTTTCAGAGTTGTGAAGGCCTGTTTTGCTCTTCCACTTCTGGTTTTGATATCTTCATCCGGGTCCCTGCCTGTATTTGAAAAGATGCTGCCTAGATAAGTGAAGGAATCGACCTCTTTCAAATTTCTTCCATTGGTAGTGATTGATGCCTATTGTTGTTGGTTGATTATCTTCACCTCCATCTGCCCCATGTTCAGTTGAAGTCCTGTCTTCTCTGTTTCTTCTGTCAACTTGTTGGCTTTTACCTGTAGATCTTTGAGTTTGTGTGGAAAAGTTACGCCATGAACAAAGTTGCATCCCAATGCATTATTTAAGGCACATCAATCTAATATAAAACTTAACTCTATGCTTGAGGTAAGCTGTACTCTTTTTTCATTGAGAAAAGCATGAGTAATTATTAACTACTCACTTCTGAATGGTGTGTTGGTTAGTCTCTGGAAAGGAACCACGTCGTATATCTACTCCTCAATACTTCTGATTGAATTCTATCAGTCACTTTGAAACGTGGTCACTGGTCTAAGAAACTGGCTTTGAAGTGACTGGTCAGTATAACCATTACAACGTTGCAGGTACTAAATAGCGGGCCTGGATTGTGTTGTAGTAACCACTCTGACTGTCGCCACCAACCAACCAACAAATAAATAGATAATTTGCTAAATGTATTACATATTTGCCCCCCCCCTTTGTGAAAGAAACCAGTGCTAAAAAAATATACTTGTACAGTACAACGAACTTATATCCCAAAACTCATGCGAAATACTGAATTAACAGTTCTGTTACCTGTTTATAATATCCGAAATTTGGTTGAGAATAAAAATGACCTAGTATGTGGTTAGTGAAAATGAAACATAAACCGTGTTACCCTTCACTCCCATGAGATTTGGGTACATTGTTCAACAACCAGAGTGAAACGAAAGCCTAAAACACAGTTTAAATGGAGCTATATATTTATTTGACAAGTTGGATGTGTAAATGTATTTTGCACATTATGCTACACCAAACACTAAAATGGAAGAAATATTAGTCTTTTCTTTAAATACACATCATCATTTCATTTATCTAAAGAAAGTGATTACACTGTCCAGGAACAAGAAAGCCTGGCAACGAACCAACCAAGAACCAATCGCCCAACACAAATGCATAAGGAAACAGAGATGGATTTGAAATACACTGGGGGAGATCACTGAGTAAAATCACGCAGCAGGCCGTTGAGTGGAACCGGAGAGGGAAATGACGAGTTGGTTGTAGTTCCGAGGGTGGCATGGTGGATATCATCTGAGGAAGATGTGAGAGCTTATGAACAATCGTGGAGTCAACTGATGAAGAGTACTGCAGGGAACAGAATGAAATGAAGGTGTCCCATTGAATCCCAGTGTTCCACTGGAAACACCAAGGAAAGAAACTATCCCCCTTTCCTGTTTGATATTTTTCTTAAAAATTATTTTCTGTCTGCTACACGCAGAAAGTACCAAAGACAACCTTAAAGGACATCGCCTTCTTATTGTTGGCTACCAGTGTGATATTGAACACATCTTTCCTTCTGTTTGGAACTAACTTCTAGACGAATCATAATTCTTGTAAGTAACAGTGTTCCTATCAAAGTTGAAACCTAGTAATCAGTCTTTTAAAACTCCAGAGTGTTATGCAGTGGATTAATGAGACATAAACAGAATCATCTGAGCAACAAATAAAGTATGATTTTAATTTTTGTACTTGTAATTTCCTGTTGTCATTTTTACTGGACTGAAGCCATCAGTCTCCGTTAGTTAAATTACATTATTACTTCAATTATTTCACAGATGAAGTAACGCTTGATGTTTACAGAATTCCTCTTTTTACTTCTCACTCGGTGTTCAATTATTTTAGAACTATTCTGTCAAATCTTGACCACAGTTCATGTGAATCACTGTTACTTGTTGTAACTTGACCAGTGTCATAACCCAGTGATCACTGACCAGTAACTTCTAATGCCCACAGTTTTGTAATACTCTATGTTTGTGCATTCATGTGACAAGGTAGAAGAGGTAAAAAGAAATCGGGAGGATCTCAGCACCTAAGAATACACACTGAACTTCATCAGCTTCAGCAGTGGAGGACTTACGGTTGAAAAGAACTCAAGACAAGTATAAAACGTTTCCTGATCTTCAGTAACCTCAGAGACCTATAAGTTTAGAAAGTGGGTATTGTGGTGAAGTATATTTTCATAACAGAACAATTTGTTGTCACCGTATACTACTAGTTGACTGTGACAAGTAGTATACAGTGTTATGTATTCATCCTTGGTTTCTTGACTACCATTTTAGGTATCTAGCAGATCACTTATTGTGATTTGAATTATTTCGAGTTCCAAAGGAAACTAGGATGAAGAACCACCTCGAGCTGTGTAAATTCAGAATTTAATTAATTAATTTGTAATAGTATACGATTAGGCAGTATTGCCTACTGGTACAGATAATAGTGTATTACCATGTGTTGTATTAGGTGCGTCAGTGGCACAGCGGTAGGAAGCTCGCCAACTACGCCTCACGAGGTTTGGGGTTCGATCCCCGGCCGACGCACTCCTTTACCTCGCTGAGCCAGAAATAATGCTGGTAAAGAGGGAAGGTTGGGCATGGGGCTAGCAACCCCTTCCTGTATAATAAACACTGCTACAGAATCTTCAAGCCAACTAGCTTGAAGCCCTATGTTCCACTGGGGAACGTGAAGGACAAAAAAAATAACAAAATATCACAAGCTTTACGATTAGTACCAGAAGCAGAGACCAAAAGAAATCAACAACAGCTGGAAAAAGTGACTTATTCTACAAAAATGTCGTCAAGATGAATACTTATTGGCTGAAGAGACAAAATGTCTAAATGCCTAAATTTTGTAACTCTACGTGCTCTAGTTATGAGAGGAGGTTAAGCCATCTCATCTACTGTCTTAGCCACAGGTAAAGTCAATAACTCAGAAAAGACTACGTACTTTGAGGGGAAACGAATCAATTTACAACACCTATCGGATTTTGAATATGGAGTACGTCGTTAAATTTATGACTTCGTATTAATCTTAACTATAGAATAAGACGAAACACCAATATAGTGTAAACCAAAACAAAATACACCCAGGCACACTGTCAGTACAAACTTGGGGCTACAAAAAACTTTCATCATTCCATTGGATATATTTTCTCTCGTTCGGTTTGTTTTAATCGATTGAGGTATGACCTCTACTGGTATTATCTACTCTTGTGTGTATTTTAAATGTTTACAGGCTCCTGTCTTATTCGCAAGTTCCTACTAAACTTGAGGAATGGCCTGATTGTTGGTGACGACGTATTTCAATACATGAGGTAACTGTTCTTCAGTTATGTCCTTGGGTCCCAAAATGTACTTCTGAACATCTTACAAATGGCTTTCAACAGGAAATCATGGATTTCTTGAAGGAGACAAAGCAGATATATCATAATGGAATGGTTTGTGCTTCAGTTCAGAGACCATTATGTCACAAGATATGCTGTCAACTAATATTTTACTTGAAGATATTGTATGAAGGGAAAATATCATGCAATAAACTCCTCTGAAAATTCTGTACATTATATAAATACTGTCTAGAATAAAGATATTATTGTTACTATTATTTTTTTTTACTTTAAACCCAACATTAAACTGAATAGACTAAAACATTGAATTTAAATATATGTAATTTATGTAATTTCCCCAACAGATGAATTTCAACCAATTGTTAATCGTTGTCCACATTAGAACACCATTTATATTACTCCTTATCCGTTTTCAAATGTACACCTCATACTAGGCGTGGGAAAATAGAAGCGTTTCAAGCTGGAAAACACAAAAAGAATATGTTTTTTCAGTTATTTGAACTAAAGGATGACTTTTAATCAGGTAGTGGTTATCCTGTAGACAACAGTGCAGTTTCATATTAACAAGAAACATTCGACAAGACGAAATTTGGATGGTTGTAATTCATACAACTGTAGTATTTCCTAGGCGGGAGGTTTTCACATGACATTTTCATGAAATATTACATTTCTACAACACGTTTTAATTTCTTTACCTTAGATACCAGACAAATGAAGTGGATTTCATGACTAGTGTTATCAAATGCATACAACAAGTGATAACGCTTTTATTGGATTGCAATAAACAAATCAAAAATTTAGATGTGGAAGTCAAGATTAGTTTATTATTGATTTAGCACTCAACAAGGAATACAAGGTGCTCAGAATGGTATCCTATGATTTTGAGTCTGTCACAATCTCTATTTCTATTTCCAGTATTCTATGAAAAGCTGGTATAAAATAATTTTTACAAGTATGTAGATAACCAGCTTCACGAGTTACAGTCTCAAGTCAATAAGACAGACACTTCAGAGATTCCAAAGACACGACAAACTTTTGTCACAATTACCACTGTAATGAAGAAAAGACCGAGGAGGCTGAAAGGAATGTTTCTTTGGTGTAACGTATGGTACATAGCTAAATTTGGTATACCATATTCTCAACCGGCTTTTCGATAACTGCGCTACATTTGCATAGTTACCTAAAACTCTGATTTTTGTGGAATATCTTATCAAAAAGTTGCGAAAAACTTTTACAATTATTTGACTTTGAAACACTGAATCTTTGGATATAATATTGTATATCAATAACACCTATAACTATCTATTTGCCACTCTGTGCTTGATTAACACTAACTAATACCTATAATTGTATATATATTGATGGATTTACATGTTCAAGTTGGCTCAAGTCAGTGAGTCTATGATTTTGGTATCATTTTGGTTAACTGTAATTGACTGTGATATTATTATTGTTGTTGTCGCTTGTTACCCTTCTTGTTGTGAATTATTTTCCCGTGCTGGTGTTTTTCTGCTTGTTTATTCCCTGTTTTCCTGGTTTTTAAGGGGAGCAACCCACAAGGTCGCTTCTCTCTAAATTATAAATTGATGTAACAACCCCCCTTCTCAGGCGTGAGGCTAGCAACCCCACCCTGTAAACAAACCTGCTACAGAAACTTCAGCACGATGTATCTCCTTGAGACAAAAGAAAAAGTCTGTGTGGGGACATGGAATGTCCGTACTATGTACGAGATTGGCAAAGCTGCCCAGATCGCAAACGAAATGAAAAGATACAGAATTCAAGTACTGGGAATATGTGAAAGCAGATGGAACGGGAATGGACTCACCAAATTGTCAACGGGTGAGTCAGTGATCTACTCCGGTCACCCAGAAGATAACCACTCGCACACCGAGGGCGTGGCTATCATGATGTCACCAACGGCAACGAAGGCCCTGATGCAATGGGAGGCGATCTCGCCCAGGATAATAACCGCCAGATTCAACTCCAAAGGAAGGAAAGTGTCAATTATACAATGCTATGCACCGACCAACAACGCAGACCTCGAAACGAAAGAAGAATTCTACAGACAACTACAGGCAACAATGGACAATACTCCAGCTGGTGACATTAAAATACTAATGGGAGACATGAACGCCAAACTGGGATCAGACAACACAGGAAGGGAACTCATCATGGGTAGAGAAGCTCTCGGAGAAATGAATGAAAACGGAGAACTCTTCGCCGACTTCTGCGCCTTCAATGAACTAGTGATTGGTGGCAGCGTATACAAACACAAGGATATCCACAAGGCTACATGGGTGTCACCAGATGGGCGAACCAAAAACCAAATCGACTTCATCTCAATCTCAAGGAAGTGGAGGCGCAGCCTGCTGGACACAAAAGTAAGAAGAGGAGCAGACATTGGCTCAGACCACTATCTCGTACAAGGGACAATCCAAATCAAATTAAAAGCTTTCAGAGAATCAGGAGCTGCAGATAGACCACAAGCCAAGTTCAACACTCAAAAACTGAAGGACCAGGACACAAAGGACATCTTCACTGCAAGTATAAAAGACAAAGCCGAGACACAAATCAACACTGGCGAAGAGGTCAGCGTCGAAAAGCACTGGAACAACTTGAAGACAGTGTGGAGTCAAACCTGCATGGAAGTTCTAGGCAGAAAGAAGAGACAGGACAAACAGTGGCTCACTACGGACACTTGGAAACTAATAGAAGAGAGAGGGATGGTGAAACAAAAGATTCTCCAGTGCACCGATGAGCAACAAAAACAGGATTTGAATGCAAGCTACAAGACACTGAACAAAAGAGTAAAGAAGAGTGCCAGAGAAGACAAAAGAAAGTACTATGAAACCATGGCAAGTGAGGCAGAACAAGCTGCAGGCAAAGGAGACCTCGCAACACTCTACCAAACTACTAGGTACCTATCGGGCAAACGTTTGACACAAATCAAGCCGGTGAAGGATGACAATGGAAAGTCACTCACCAAAGAAGTGGAGCAAAGGAAACACTGGGCTGAACACTTCAAAAGACTCCTAAATCGACCACCACCTACAACGCGCCCAACAATACCAACAACGGAGACAGAGCTACCAGTGAACACCAACCCCCCGACGAAATCAGAAGTCCTGAAGGCAATCAAGATGCTAAAAGCTGGAAAAGCAGCAGGACCAGATGGAATCCCAGCAGAAGCGTTGAAAACGGACCCAGAGACAACAGCGGACTTGATGACGCCACTACTGGAGAAGGTGTGGAAAGAAGGCAAAGTACCTGAGGATTGGAAGAAAGGATACTTATTCAAACTACCAAAGAAAGGAGACTTAAGTCAATGCAAGAACTGGCGCGGAATTATGCTCCTGTCCATCCCAAGCAAAATACTAAGCCGCATCATCCTGGAGAGAATCAAACATGCCCTGGATGAAAAACTTCGACCGGAACAGGCTGGATTCAGGAGAAACAAGTCATGCATTGATCAGATCGCCACATTACGGATCATCATTGAACAAAGCTTGGAATGGCAGTCACCTCTCTATCTCAACTTCATCGACTTTGAAAAGGCCTTCGACAGCGTCGATCGAGAGGTGATTTGGCAACTACTTCGCTACTACGGGGTGCCACCGACAATTATACATCTCATCCAACAGCTGTACGACAATGCTGCATGCCAAGTAATCCACAACGGGAAACTTACGGAATCCTTCGAAGTGAGGACAGGAGTAAGAAAGCTGGCTGCCTACTATCGCCAATGATTTTCCTGATTGCAGTAGATTGGATAATGCGACAAACAGCGGGCAATGAGGAAACAGGCATAAAATGGACTCACACAAAAAACTTGGAGGATCTGGACTTCGCCGATGATATATGTCTGATTTCCCACAAACTGGAAGATATGCAAGCGAAAAGCAACAAGTTGGCAGAAGAAGCATCAAAGATAGGACTTCAGGTGAACATAGAGAAAACAGAGGTGATGAAGATTCCTGGACAACACCACCAACAGCAACAACAACAACAGACAACAATCAGCATAAATGGGAGGAACCTGAAAGAAACAACCTCCTTTACCTACCTGGGAAGCATCGTTTCAACTACAGGCGAGCGGAACTGACGAGGATATCAAAGCAAGAATCGGAAAAGCAAGACAAGCTTTCACTACTCTCAAGTCTGTGTGGAGGTCAACAGCACTCAGCATCAAAAATAAGATCCGGATTTTCAACTCCAATGTGAAGTCAGTGCTACTATACGGATCAGAGACTTGCACTGCGCGTCATAAAGAGCATCTCAAACAAACTACAGACCTTCATTAACAGTTGTCTTCGCTCAATACTCAAGATCAGATGGCCGGCCAGAAAAGATCAGCAACAGAGATCTCTGGTGAGCGAACCAACACAGCAGGAACCGATTGTGAAACAAATAGGCAGGAAGAAATGGAGATGGATTGGCCATACTCTGAGGAAACCATCAAGTGACATCACTAGACAAGCCATTGCTCGAGTGGAACCCGAAAGGGAAGCGGCGAGTTGGTCGTCAGTGCAAGGGTGACTTGGAGGAGGTCATGTGAAGAGGAGATGAAAACGTGTGGGCAGACTTGGAGCCAGGTGAAGACTCTAGCAGAGAACCGAACGCAATGGAGACGCACGGCTGAAGCCCTATGTTCCTCTAGGAATTAAAGGAAACAATAATAATAATAATATTCTCAACCTGCCATTTGCACATCATTTACCACATCCTTGACGAATTGGTTGAATATCGTCACATTCGATAACTTCTTGGATTCTGCATCATATGGCAACATTCTTCTCATGGTTCTCTTCTTTGATTGCTCTTTCCAATGTGCCAAACATACTGTTACTTTTCTGAATTCGTTTCTGATATACTACTTATATCGGATTATAAGTAGCACTCACCACACCACCACATAGGAAGCTTTAAGTAATCAGTCGGTGCTACAGGACTGTTTAGTCGCACACATGACCCCTAGGGAGGTCTTCAGATGTGTTATTCTGAAGAGTCCGAAATTAGGTCAAAATGCTTGTCCACTACCCTTTGGTTCTTAATAATCTCTAAAGAATTTTAAATGTAAACCACTTGAATGCCTATTGAAATACACAGTTTGCAAATTAGTTAGGAGTTTGCAATGTACACAGTTCGAAGAGTGATATTTCGATCACAGTTTCCTTTGAGAACCAAAATTTTCAGATCATAGCATAAATACCTACTAATCTGATGACTAATTCCGACTTGTTTATTAAGTAATTTTCTCACAGAAATATGGTTCGGTGGACAGGTATAGTTTTTTAAAGTGAACGTACGGTTAGAGAAAACGAAGCTTTACTTAAACTACTAATTGCCATTTTACTGAAGAGAACTCGGAATTCATTTTAAATTTCAGCAGAAAGTATTACATTATTAATCACTGGTAGTAGGAAGACCCGGTAATACAATATAAAGATATTTTCCACTTTATTAAACTTGTTGAGAAACTTCTAAATTGCTTTCATATGGAACTTGAAAGTGAAGACACGTTTGGAAAATTCCCATAAGTGTATGTTTAGTTATGATGAGCTCATTTTTACTCTAATCGGTCATTATTAACCAATGAACTTTTGTCTTTGTTGCTAGTCAGCAGGAAAGTGTGAATGAAAACTTGAAACATTTCACGCTCCTTTACACATCCGAACCTGAGTTACTCACCAAATGAAATCAAGTACTTTATAGTAAAACTTTTCAGAACATGGCTGACTACTTGTAGAATTAAGTGGAAATAAACTTTTGACCATAAAGGCTTTGGCTCAGAGAGAAGTGTGCTAATTAAAGCTCCAACGTAGCCTTGAGTTTAAGTACACAGACTCTAATGACCTTGTGGTATGGAAAAATGCTGACAGATGCTTCAGACCCTTCCATCACTGTGCGAAAGCTTGCATGCAGACGTATAGTGGCATCGGAGGCAGTACACATCACTTAAGACATCCTCATCACATTCGCCTCGTAGGGTTGCAGGCTTTCAGTATCTTAACAAGCTTCTGGGTGAAAATTCTCCGTAGCACATCCAGACAGTATCGAAATGCAATTAATTTGGAAATAAACAAATTAGTACCTTAGTAACTGTATGTTAGCCAAGCATTCACCTCAGTTGTCCACAGGTGCTAATGTCTTTCAGGGTTTATTTTAATGCATATGCAAACGAACAGGCTCAAGGGACATTTCTGCGCTCCCATTATGCTGGTTATCGTACGAACTCTTTGAGTTACTTGATCACCTGTCATTAGCTAGACAAGGTAATAAACTTTTCCGAAAATAACATGATATTCCCATCTATCAAATACTCTCTTAAAGAAATATTTATAGGTAATTCAGTCTTTTGACTTTGCGTTGGATAGATGACTGATTAGGCTGGTAATAGTGAGCACCATTTTATGTAAGACTTTACTAACTGTAGGGACTTAACATCTACATTAATAACCCCTCAACTGCCCACTGTTGAAAAATTTAGAGGTTAACAGCGTACTTCTATTTGAAAGATTTTTCTTTATGTTCGGTTAAATCTTATTTTAGTTGCTGTTTTTTATCGTCACATTAATAACATTGCTTTATTCTGTCTTGTGAAGAAGTAAAGATTCCTTGTTATATTTAGGTAAGATGTGATTTTCCAGAAGCCGTTTTAAGGGGCCTGACTAATTTTTGGTTGGAACACGGGTTGATATCATTTAGTGAAGCAATGAAATCCAGTGCATTGGAATACTGTTTCGTCTTATTCTGGGAATCTTCATCTGCACGAGCCCACGAACATAGGAGCACTTATCCATGCCTATACGGTTGGTGTGTCCCACATAGGTAGGAGTAAATATATACCTTATTATATTATCATTACTAACTATGCTTACTAATCGTATGTGTAATTTACCGGATTGATGATGCCTGTAAACTGGCGTCGTTCATGTTCGAAAATGATAATATATTATTATTATTTCTGAGAATTCTTACGACAGATTCACTTCTCCAGCTGTAACCAGAATCCATACATGGGTTAAGATATATATTGAATGTCTGGTCTATATATGCCGTGACTTCGACAATGACTGGAAATGTCAGTGTCCACGAATACTAGTCAAGCGATGTCTAAATTAAAAATCAGGTGGAAGCGCGTGAACAGCATGAGGTCAAGACCAGGTAAAATATGCACATAACGAGGGGAGTGAATATACTAATTAATAGAATGAACGTTCAGATAAATTCTTAGTGTCAAATATCATTTTATGAGCTATTATGTACTAAATTAATTTATATAAGCTCGCTTCTTTGAAGTGGAGTGACATTTTCTCATCTTCGACAAACTTCTGTGTGATACATCTGCCACTCCTCTCACGCAACGTCGGTAAACGGTGGGGGAAGTGTCATGTGAATTTGGATATACTCAGTTTGCGGTTTGTAATTTCTTAAGACTACTGTGACCGGAGTTGGTCGTATCACCTGTTCGCAGTTCATTTGTGGTCGAAAAGAGAGATAATACTGTAATTAGTTGCATTTATCCAAATTTGAAAACAGGAACAAACAGAAAGTTAATGATTATAAATGTTAAGCAGGAGATGAGTTTGCTCATTTGCCTAAGAAGAAATAAAGCCATTTTTTCATTTGTTTACGTTCCAGTTATCATGCCAGCGGTGTGGATCATGCATCCACAGGATGGCCTAGGCCAAGAAGGGTGAGTGAACACTGTTTTGTTATCATTACAAAATGAAAAAATTGTCCCATCTAACTGATGTTACCAGCTAACCTTAACATCCATCCTCATATTGTGACAAGTGCTACCGATAAGATTTATCAGTGGTATATAAAGAGACGTTCATCAGCATAAAAACGTCAAATAGTAGGGGGATACATTTAGTCGCAGAGAAGGCAAATGATGCAGCGTTTCGGAGATATATGGAAGACGTGAAAGAAACACAATATAAAGGCCGAAAGTAGCACAACACGAAGATCTGTGCATTGAAGATAAGGTATACATATTTTAGCTATATTATTATTTTTTTTATTATTGTATCCTTTAATTCCTACAGGAACATAGGGCTTCAGCCGTGCGTCTCCATTCCGTTCGGTTCTCTACTAGAATCTTCACCTGGCTCCAAGTCTGCCCACACGTTTTCATCTCCTCTTCACATGACCTCCTCCAAGTCACCCTTGCACTGACGACCAACTCGCCGCTTCCCTCTCGGGTTCCACTCAAGGGCTTGCCTAGTGATGTCACTTGATGGTTTTCTCAGAGTACGGCCAATCCATCTCCACTTCCTCCTGCATATTTGTTTCACAATTGGTTACTGGTTGGTTCGCTCCCAGAGATCTCTGTTGCTGATCTTCTCTGGCTGGCCATCTGATCTTGAGTATTGAGCGAAGACAACTGTTAATGAAGGTCTGTAGTTTGTTTGAGGTGATCTTTATGACACGCCAAGTCTCTGATCCATACAGTAAGTAGCACTGACTTCACATTGTAGTTGAAAATCCGGATCTTATTTTTGATGCTGAGTGTTGTTGACCTCCACACAGACTTGAGAGTAATGAAAGCTCGTCTTGCTTTTCCGATTCTTGCTTTGATATCCTCGTCAGTTCCGCTTGCCTGTAGTTGAGACGATGCTTCCCAGGTAGGTAAAAGAGGTTGTTTCTTTCAGGTTCCTCCCATTTATGCTGATTGTTGTCTGTTGTTGTTGTTGCCGTTGGTGGTGTTGCCCAGGAATTTTCATCACCTCTGTTTTCTCCATGTTCACCTGGAGTCCTATCTTTGATGCTTCTTCTGCCAACTTGTTGTTTTTCGCTTGCATATCTTCCAGTTTGTCGGAAATCACACATATATCATCGGCGAACTCCAGATCCTCCAAGTTCTTTGTGTGAGTCCATTTTGTGCCTGTTTCCTCATTGCCCGGTGTTTGTCGCATAATCGAATCGACTGCAATCAGGAAAATCATTGGCGATAGTAGGCAGCCAGCTTTCTTACTCCTGTCCTCACTTCGAAGGATTCCGTGAGTTTCCCGTTGTGGATTACTTGGCATGCAGCATTGTCGTATAGCTGTTGGATGAGATGTATAATTGTCGGTGGCACCCCGTAGTAGCGGAGTAGTTGCCAAATCACCTCTCGATCGACGCTGTCGAAGGCCTTTTCAAAGTCGATGAAGTTGAGATAGAGATGTGACTGCCATTCCAAGCTTTGTTCAATGATGATCCGTAATGTGGCGATCTGATCAATGCATGACTTGTTTCTCCTGAATCCAGCCTGTTCCGGTCGAAGTTTTTCATCCAGGGCATGTTTGATTCTCTCCAGGATGATGCGGCTTAGTATTTTGTTTGGGATGGACAGGAGCATAATTCCGCGCCAGTTCTTGCATTGACTTAAGTCTCCTTTGTTTGGTAGTCTCAATAAGTATCCGTTCTTCCAATGCTCGGGTACTTTGCCTTCTTTCCACAGCTGCTCCAGTAGTGGCGTCATCAAGTCCGCTGTTGTCTCTGGGTCCGTTTTCAACGCTTCTGCTGGGATTCCATCTGGTCCTGCTGCTTTTCCAGCTTTTAGCATTTTAGAGGTTGCAGGTATCGACGTTCGCGAGCTGTACGGATTATACTAACGCAAGATCTTATACCAACAACTTCTATAGTGTTCGTTCTTCGAGTACCAAAGATAAAGCAAAAGACCAGATTTTGTCGTCCAAAGTACGTAGTATATTTCGGGACAAAATCGCGGGTAGAGGTGAATGCTTAGCTAGCTAGTAATCGTGCACGCACGTGACACGACGGAGTACCAAATGGCGGGGATGCTTGACCGTAAGCCTTCAGCTAAACAAGTCGACTTAAACAGTGATGGTCAGCATCCAATGTTGAGTGATGATTGCTGTGGTCAATAATTTTGGGGAATTATTTACCGCTACAGCTCACTCCCCCCCTAGTGGGTTTGTGAGGACCCTAAGACATGACCAGCTGGAAGTAAAAAAGTCTCGATGGTTCCCTGATGGGTGAAAAAATCTTCCGAGCGGCTTGATGGAGAGCCTGCTGGTCTGTCTGCCTATGCTAATAGGGTGTCTGTACATAGCTTCCTCAATGTTGTTCGTTGGATCCCGTGCTTCGTTTGTTTCCTGTCCAGTTCCCGTTGCACCTGGAAAAGAAAACAAGAATGCTGAGAACCTTGTCAAGGAAAATGTACCAAATAAGCGTTTTTTACCAAAAAAATGACGTGCATCTACTATACAGTAAAATAATGTAAAGTTCAAAATATCGAAAAAAATATACATCTAATTTAATTTTTTTTTAAGTGCATGTTTAATGTACGGTTATAGGAAAAAAATCGTTTACTTGTGTTAAGTGATGCTACATAAAAAAATTGATGTGTCTGAAAAGAAATAATGATTAATAACACAAACGAATGAGTTGGGTGAAACGCACCACTCAGTTATGTGAAATAGGTGTGAAGGTATTCTGGGAATCTAACGTGACGTCCAGAACGCGTTTTCTTAGAGTGTTCGACCGAAGTTTCGGTGGCTTTCGCCGTGCTAGGGAGTTCTTCGAAGACTAAAGGAGATTCAATTACTTGTGGATTATGGGGTACGTTTAGCTCTAGGCTAATAGGATTACCTTCCAAGTAAGCCGGTTTCAGACGGTCGATACTGACGGTGTCTTCGTGGCCTTTCTTGTCTAAGACGAAGAATTTATCCGTACGTTTAATTACTTTATATGGTCCGTCATACGGGGGTTCTAGAGGGCGACGCACAGAGTCGCGACGAACAAATACGTGTGAAGAAGTTTTTAAACAAGGGTGAACGAAAACATCAATGGACTGTGGTCGGAGGGGAGCAGGTTTAACTGAACGCATCGCGTTTGTAAGCCTGCTGACGTATGAGGTGTGATCTACCGCTGATGAAAAGCTCGAGGGAGAAACAAACTCACCTGGCAGTCGTAGTGTCGTGCCATATACTAGCTCAGAGGTAGTACAACCAGCATCGTTTAAGTTTCGTATCCCTAGGAGAACTAACGGAAGGGATTCAGTCCAATGGGTGTTATTTGCAGCTGATAAACCAGCTTTCAACTGTCTGTGCAGACGTTCTACCATACCATTAGCTTGAGGATGGTAGGCTGTTGTTCGAAAACGCATGCAACCAAGAATTTTAGTTAGAGCGAAGAATAAACCGCTTTCGAATTGCCGCCCACGATCAGTTGTTATGGAAGATGGGCATCCAAAGTTTGCAATCCATCTCTCTACAAAGACGCGTGCGACAGTTTCAGCAGATATATCTTTGAGGGGTATTGCTTCAGGCCATCGTGTGAAGCGATCGATGCAGGTTAACATATAGGTATATCCATGAGATTCTGGAAGGGGGCCAACTAAATCTATATGGACGTGTTCGAAACGGGCATCGGGGATAAGAAAGGTGCCAAGGGGGCTTTTAGTGTGTCTTATTACCTTGCACTTTTGGCAAGCTAAGCACGTCTGTGCCCATTCCCTTACTTCCTTGTTAATACCAGGCCAACAAAACCGACTAGTTACGAGTTTGACGGTAGTTCGAATACCTGGGTGTGATAAGCCATGCAACGTATTGAAGACGTTACGGCGATAACTTTTAGGTACGATAGGGCGAGGAGTACTAGTGGAAATGTCGCAGAGAATAGTATCTTTTCCTATACCTAAGGGTTTCTCGGCTAATTGTAGAGTTGTTTTCGACAACTCATGCTGAAGCTCGGTATCTTCTTTTTGAAGACGAGCCAGTCTTACAAGGTCTATGCCGTCGATTTGGGTGAAGGAACAAATACGTGACAAGGCATCTGCCACAGTGTTGTTCACTCCGGATACATGGCGAATATCTGATGTAAACTGTGAAACGTAATCCAGTTGTCGTGATTCCCTGGGTGAATACTTATCTGAAGTTGAGTTCAGAGAGTACGTCAGAGGTTTGTGGTCAGTGAAAATGATGAATTCACGACCCTCAACTGAATGTCGAAAATGACGTATAGCACAGTACATAGCTAGAAGTTCTCTTCCGAATGTGCTGTACTTCGTCTCAGCTAATTGAAGGCGCCTCGAGAAAAAGGCGAGTGGTTGCCACTCTTTGTTAAGTAGTTGTTGCAGAACTGCGCCGACTGCGGTGTCTGATGCACCAACTGAGATACTTAACGGTGCCGTTGGATTTGTAGCGGTAAATAATTCCCCAAAATTATTAACCACAGCAATCATCACTCAACATTGGATGCTGACCATCACTGTTTAAGTCGACTTGTTTAGCTGAAGGCTTACGGTCAAGCATCCCCGCCATTTGGTACTCCGTCGTGTCACGTGCGTGCACGATTACTAGCTAGCTAAGCATTCACCTCTACCCGCGATTTTGTCCCGAAATATACTACGTACTTTGGACGACAAAATCTGGTCTTTTGCTTTATCTTTGGTACTCGAAGAACGAACACTATAGAAGTTGTTGGTATAAGATCTTGCGTTAGTATAATCCGTACAGCTCGCGAACGTCGATACCCGCAGTCTCTAAAGATCCTTATACATAAGAGGGGTGGCATCCGCAATAGCTTTCTTTACCTGAGTAAAAGCATGTCGAGAAGACGCGTCGAGTTCGATAGACTTGTTATTCCCTCGAAGAACGTCTGTTAATGGCTGAATCAAAGAAGCACAGTTAGGAATAAACCGTTTGTAATAACTTACTAAGCCGTTGAATGTGCGAAGACTTTTCACTGTCTTTGGCTCCGGAAAGTTCAGTATCGCTTCGACTTTAGTAGCCAGTGGGCGAATGCCCTGACAGTCAATAGTGTGACCCAGAAAATCGAGTGAGTCAACGCCTATTTAACACTTCTGTATATTGATGGTAACACCATGTTGGCGTAACCTTTCAAATGCTACGTCCAAGTGTCTAAGGTGAGTTTCCTTATCTGGACTGGGAATGAGGCAGTCGTCTAAGTGTGCGTATACAAAGTCGAGACCGCGAAATACTTCATCGATGAAGCGTTGGAATGTTCGGGCCGCATTCCGGAGGCCGAATGGCATACGTAGGAATTCGAAAAGTCCGAAAGGCGTGATGATAGCCGTTTTCGGAATATCTTCCGTTGCCATCGGGATTTGGTTATATGCTTTAACCAAGTCGATTTTAGAGAATATAGATGCTCCAGATAACGCTGCCGTCAAGTCGTGTATGTGAGGCAAAGGGTAGCAATCAGGGGTTGTTTTGGCGTTCACTCGCCGGTAATTACCAGTGGGTCGCCAATCGTTACTATCCTTTTTCGGTACCATATGCAATGGGGGATGCCCATGGACTATTCGATGGCCGAATGATGCCAAAGGTGAGCATATGATCGAATTCATTTCTGGCAATTCTCAGTTTGTCAGGTGCCAGTCGTCGTGCTTTAGATGTCACGGGCTGTCCTGACTCTATGACGTGGTGCATAACATTGCTGGTTATACACGGGAGATCGTTGGATGGGCAATTGAGTTCCGGATATTTGTCAACAATCGGTTGAAAAGTTGGATCGAGGATTGCTTTCATCTTAACGATTGACAAGCTGGGGCCTACGTAATTTATGCCTTTGATAGACAAACTAGTAGTGTTGTGAATTAATCGTTTACGGCGGACGTCTACGAGCAAATCATGATGATTAAGTAAGTCCGTGCCAATGACGGGCATTGTGACGTCAGCGATTAGGAAAATCCACTGAATAGGTTTGCGTAAACCTACGTTCAGATAGACGTATTTCCGACCAAAGGTTGCGATCGATTTTCCGTTTTCAGGCTGTAAGTTGAAGTTAGGTTCCTTCTGTCGATCTGCTGCTGTAGCAGGAAGGACGCTGGCTTCGGCGCCTGTGTCGACTGGATATCTAGTCTGGCTAATTACATCATGGATGAGAGGTAAGCGGTTAGTGCCACCGGCGACGGTTGCCGCTAACACGTGCCGGCGGGATAGTTTCCCACAGACTTTGAGGCTTTGCCGAAATCACAAGGTTATCAACAACATTTCGCCTCCTTGCCATAGGTGTTGTGATACCAGCACCAGTGATGATTTTTGAGAGAACGTGGGTTGGACTTAGAGCGACGGTAGGAGGAATTGTTAGACTTGTTTGACCTAAGCATCTGCTGGACGGAGTTGCATAACTCTCTCATTGCAGTATCCTTACTCGAAGTCGGTTTGGTGACTGAGTGTACTTCGGTAACTGGCCGTTTAGTTATCTCTAGAATTCTATCTGCAGAGACAGCTAAATCATCTATGAGAACACCCTGAAGTGTCACAAGTACAGTCTGAACTGACTGTGGCAGTTTGGATAAAAATAGTTCTCTGAGCAGTCCTTCATCGAACTGACTTTGGCCAATGATCTCTTTCATTCTTGCCAGCATGCTCACGGCTGACTGATCCCCTAACTCGATGTTACGAAATAACTCATCCAAACGTTGTCGATCTGTGAGAACGTTCCTCTTGAGGAGGGATGCTTTGAGCAACTCGTACGAGTTACTTACCTCTGGACCCGACATCTGCAGAGTTACGCACCTGCTGAATTCCCGCGGTAGGGCGTGAATAACTGCAAGGAACTGTGAACGTTGATCGGTTATGCCATGTTCACAAAAATCGGACTCAGCAATCTGAAACCACATTTCAGCATTATCTGGCCAATATGGCACGAGCTGAATTGTTTTGGCGGTTGAGCGAATCCGAATCACCTTGGGGCTAGGATCACTGATGACGAAAATGCCGATTACAAAAGAGTACAGGAACAAACACAAAAAGGAACGAACTCACTGGGTTAATCTGCGTGTGAATTGCAGATATAGTTCGTGGTTGGGCTCACCAGTTTAGAGGTTGCAGGTATCGACGTTCGCGAGCTGTACGGATTATACTAACGCAAGATCTTATACCAACAACTTCTATAGTGTTCGTTCTTCGAGTACCAAAGATAAAGCAAAAGACCAGATTTTGTCGTCCAAAGTACGTAGTATATTTCGGGACAAAATCGCGGGTAGAGGTGAATGCTTAGCTAGCTAGTAATCGTGCACGCACGTGACACGACGGAGTACCAAATGGCGGGGATGCTTGACCGTAAGCCTTCAGCTAAACAAGTCGACTTAAACAGTGATGGTCAGCATCCAATGTTGAGTGATGATTGCTGTGGTTAATAATTTTGGGGAATTATTTACCACTACAGCATCTTGATTGCCTTCAGGACTTCTGATTTCGTCGGGGGTTGGTGTTCACTGGTAGTTCTGTCTCCGTCGTTGGTATAGTTGGGCGCGTTGTAGGTGGCGGTCGATTTAGGAGTCTTTTGAAGTGTTCAGCCCAGTGTTTCCTTTGTTCCACTTCTTTGGTGAGTGACTTTCCATTGTCATCCTTCACCGGCTTGATTTGTGTCAAACGTTTGCCCGATAGGTACCTAGTAGTTTGGTAGAGCGTTGCGAGGTCTCCTTTGCCTGCAGCTTGTTCTGCCTCACTTGCCATGGTTCCATAATATTTTCTTTTGTCTTCTCTGGCACTCTTCTTTACTCTTTTGTTCAGTGTCTTGTAGCTTGCATTCAAATCCTGTTTTTGTTGCTCGTCGGTGCACTGGATAATCTTTTGTTTCACCATCCCTCTCTCTTCTATCAGTCTCCAAGTGTCCGTAGTGAGCCACGGTTTTTCCTGCCTCTTCTTTCTGCCTAGCACTTCAATGCGGGTTTGACTTCACACGGTCTTCAAGTTGTTCCAGTGCTTTTCGACGCTGACCTCTTCGCCAGTGTTGATTTGTGTCTCGGCTTTGTCTTTTATACTTGCAGTGAAGATGTCCTTTGTGTCCCGGGTCCTTCAGCTTTTGAGTGTTGAACTTGGCTTGTGGTCTATCTGCAGCTCCTGCTTCTCTGGAAGCTTTTAATTTGATTTGGATTGTCCGTTGTACGAGATAGTGGTCTGAGCCAATGTCTGCTCCTCTTCTTACTTTTGTGTCCAGCAGACTGCGCCTCCACTTCCTTGAGATTGAGATGAAGTCGATTTGGTTTTTGGTTCGCCCATCTTTAGCTACATATTTTGTATTTTTTATTACTGATTATAGCTTGATTCCTCACCGTATTTTCGGCACAGGTGTGGAATTTTCAGCATGTGATATCGGTAGCCGAAATTTTGCGGGCCGACCATAGACATCAGGTGTTCGTCGGCAGGGGGTCGAACTCCGGACCATGTGCATGGTCGACGAGAGTCATAACCGCTGTGCCACCGACGCACAGTTACCAATCTCCAAACAAACATTCCTTTACCAAATATTTCGTTCTCTACCGTTTCAATATGACAGCATCTATTTGTAGCCATTGGCAAATAAGTGTTGTCATTCTATGGATGAGATAAGTTGAAGGTATCAAAATTTGGTAGGCGGCATCTTCTGAACTGCACCGAATACAAGGGATAAGAGTCATGAGACCTTGGCCATTATATTAATAAACGTCAAAAACCTTGCTGCATTCCATATTTTCTCCCTGTCAGTAGTCGCCGATTCTTCACTGGGCACTCTGAGTTTACGTATTAGTCTCTGTGATTGCTCTTTATGAATATTTTGTGGTTTCATTCCTTGGAATCTATTTGGCCTGATCCTGATATACGCATTTGCATTCGAGTTTGTAATAAATGTTAATTGTAACTCTGTGAACAGTATGACGATCTCCACGTCGAAATGTACAGCGATGGCAATACGGAAAGTTTACCCCACTGAGCATTTAGAGTTGTTCCTAACATTTCTGAATGAGATTCTCTGTTCAGTTGCCATATGGGAGTAATTAATTATCAGCAGCGTAGTTCGAACTTCAAGGCTTTCATGGAATAGCACAAGATGACCCCAATTTATGATAAAGTTTCATATTATGGCCAGAGAACATTAGTATGATAGAACAAAATTTATGTACCAATTAAAATAGTGCACTTGTGTAGTTACCTACAGCTCTAAGGTGTAATATAGATGCTTAGAGGGGCAAGGTTGATCTCTGAAGCACTGTTCATCAAATGTTTGCACCAGTCAACAATAGAATTTCCAGTAGTAAACACTGCGGAATATGCTGAGTACTTTTAGAAAATTATTAGCCGACCACATTATTTACCCATGCCATTTAAGAACTGTAAAAAATATAAATGGTGCTTGCTACCGAAAATTCGAAACTGATCACCGCTGGGATTACCTTTAATATAGCTGTATGACTTCATTATGAAGGTGTTATGACAATCCAAGTATTGATGTGCTTACGTTGCAAGGATTGCTAAGTAGTCTACCAGGATGGTGTCATCACGTAAAGCTGAGTGTCAGTGACTTTGAGGGTTATGTGTGGTTACTAGTTTTGTGTTGACTCCTAGTCAATCGTATTTCGTGTTAGCGTAACTCGCAGAATTTATTTCATGTGTACACGTAGTTACCTATCGTATCACTTGTTGGAGTCTGCCAACCACCCAAAGGTGGGAGGGTGGAGTTAGCTGATCAGTAGATATGGTGGGGGTCACTAAGGTGAATCGCCCCATTCTGCAGGAACAGCATTAAAAAATTTGAAGGCTCGAGATATTTCTGATTTTTATGAGGGCTTAAATCTTTATCTTGAAAAAGATGACAATGAACGCCTTGACAGATCATACTTCTACCTTTAAATGTATACCATTCACCCAGCCTATTGTTGAGATGCGACCATGTGGGATCTGCTCAGATTTATGGGGCATCTTATAAATTAACTTGCTGTCTATCGTCAGATCTTTTCATACCACTCCACAATGTCTTATCTAATTTATTTTCTGACAACGTCTTTACTTGATCCTCATTTTACTCCATTAAACTTAACATCTTATAGCTCTTCATTACTTATTATACTCCTACTCTCTGAAGGGTACGGTTGTGCACTAAATGCACAAAAAGGTATAAAATAAAAACAACTGGCATGAGGATAATTGTATTAAAACCAAAAGTGGATATCATGATAGTTTGTGATATATCTGTAGCATTATACATTGCAAATGAATGTTGTTACCCTAGGGTGTTTCCTTTATTAATGCATATATTAATGATACTTGCACTTACCTATTTCATTACAATTTAATGATTCACCTCAGCACTTTAATTTTTCTAAAACAGATTCCAATCCCCTGTAAAAGGTGTACTTACCTCAATATTGGTTGGTTATCGTATGCCTACAACCACGGGATGAAAACGGAACGAAGTCGATTTTCCCGCTCAACCTGGAGGACAACTGTACAATTCAATAACTATACGGCCTAATTCAGATAATGAGTGTATTATATGTATCGAATATTTAACAGTTGAAATACGATTAACTTGTAGACAATCTACGATTTGATATTATATCATACTTGATCGTGCCTGTAAAAATGGCATGCATTTTCATGTAATTTTGTAAATTTATATGAAATACATTATTATTATTATGATTGTCTCTACCTTTAGAATGCATGAGGAGTAAAAGTACTGCATAGGCGAATCATTTTGTCCAAAACGGTGAAATGAAATTAGTAAATTCATTGCAATTTACACAAGTCATACTTTCCTAAAATTTCAATAAATCCAGAACTCTGTGAAATCAAACCATGGTTCAGTCCGAGAATTAGTAAAAGAACAGTAAGATATGAGAAACTTTGAAAAGCGACAGCGATTATCCCCAAAATGTATGTTCTACTGAAAATGGTATCTGGAAAAATTCACCTTTGTTAATTGACGATAGAAGTCTTGAAGACTATGTTAATTCTTTTTCTATTATACTTCTGTGCTTTTCCAGACCCTTCTTGAATAAGTCGCATGCGAGAACTTCAATGCTACGCACGGTTAGGCATTTCTTGAGGTAGATGATTGCTCCAGTCCCTTTGCGAGGTGGCGTAGTTTGATGGGTCAACTTCATTAACAGTGCCATCGGATGTGAATCATATCTCTGTAGTGATAACTATTTCCGGGTTTCCGGAGTCTATAATATCAACCAGCTCGGATCATTTGTTCAGCAGGCTGCAGGCGTCTGTGTAGCGAATTGCTAACTCAGTTTGGTGCCTCCGTGGCCTACCCATAGAGGTTTCGGGATCACCAAACTTCCAACGACTTATTGGCTTTGTGCTGCGTAACTTCTACACCCAAGAAGCAAGATTAGCTATATATAGAACGTGTATCCGCCCCAAACTTGAATATTGTGCTCTCCTGTATAGTAACCTAAGGTCTGCAGACCGAAAAAAAGTCGAAAGTGTTCAGAGGTTCCTAACGAAGCGCATAATAGGGTTTGACCAACCAGTGGAATATGTTGACAGGTGTATGCGTCTGAATTTAGAACCTCTGTGGTTAAGGAGAGTGAAGTGCAACTTATTTCTACTATTCAAAGTCATAAGAAAACACCGTTATAGTAACTCATCCATAACGTGGGAAAATATTAAATCATATCAGCTGCGAAACCACAACTACCTTGTCAAGGTGGCTACCCACAGAAAATCCATTAGGGCAAACTTTTTCACCATTAAATATTGCACTCTTTGGAACCAACTACCATCTGAAATTAGATGTTGTGAAAACCCCAATGGGTTCAAACCGAGCCTAGAGAGACACATTAACATGTCCACCCTAGCTCCTCTAAAGGACCAAAACTGTTGGTAGAATGGTAAATGAAGACCAGTCCAGTCTCCAGTGTAGTCACTTGCGTACAACTCGGCTCTTTCTTCAGGATCATTATACATAATTATCCACTACTCATATCACTCTGCTAAATAGAATATAACTTAGTTGCTCTAATATTAGCTATTTTTATACTTCATAACTCTTAAGGGAAACCTAACTTCTTAGTCTTTTGTAGTAACCCACTTGTTCACAAGTATGATGATAATACTGCTAACAATGTCCTATGGTATTATTGTGCCATGTGACCTAATGGGAAGCACTTGTCGTGAAAGCTGTTACGAATTATAATATTCATAACGCTCTTATCATATATACTTTGATTTACTTTACGGCTCCCTGTAAGACTAACTACCCTTCTTCAGGATACACACTGCGGTATTGTTAACCAAATGTTAAAATTCTGTTGGTTCTGTGTTAATATCGTTTTATAATATGTGTAGACTGCTTACTTTGCAATGTCAAATGTTTACTATATAAAAGACTGTCATGATAATTTAGTACAATAAATCCTGCCAACCGACCTTACCTTCAGTTCATACTACCTACACTGAACTCTAACTATAGTGTTCTGATGAATCTTGCTCCACTATTCACAAAACCTATTCTTTTTACTCTTTAAGGGTTTAACATCTTATAAACTAATCTGTTCATTAGGACGCATGCACACATATATAATATGTTCATAAATCTGTATGTGGAGATCTAATGGAAGCACTCACTAAGAAAGCTAGGCAAATGGAATGTGAGGTACGAACGTGTCTGGAATCAAGCAATATATTTGCTGTAGCCATAACAATCAGAGCCTAACATCATAAAAGGAGGGAGGGTGGCGCATGCTGATCAGTAGATATGGTGGTGGACACTAAGGTGAATCGCCCCATTCTGCAGGAACAGCAGTATGCAATTTGATGGCTCGAGATTTCTATGAGGGCTTGAATCTTTATCTTGAATAAGATAATAATGATCGCCTGGACAGATCATGCTTCTACCTTTAAACATATACCTTTCGGTCAGCCTATTGCTGAGATGCGACCACGTGGGCTCTGCACAGATTTATGGGGCATCTTATAAATTGACATGCTTTCCTTTGTCGTATCTTCGAATATCACTTAACAATGTCTCATCTCATACAATTTCTAATAACGTCTTCACTTGCTCATTATATTCCACTGAACCTAACATTTTATAGCTCTTTATGAATTTGATTCGACTTATTCTATTCCTATTCTCTATAGGGTACGGTTGTGCACCAAGCACAAAAAGGTATGAAATTAAAACAACCGGCTTGTGGATAATTGTATTAAACCAAAAGTGGACAACATGATAGTAAAACCTATAGGGTAGCATTATACATTGCAAAGGAACTTTGTCAGCCTAGGGATTATAGTCTCCCATTGTATTTCCTTTATGAATGCATATATTAATGATACATTGCATTTGCCTATTCCATTACACTTGAATGATTCACCTTAGCATCTTTACTTTTCTAAAACAGCTTACTATCCCTTGTAAACGTTGTACTTACCTCAATATTGGTTGGTTATCGTATGCCTACAACTACGGGTTGAAAACGAAATGAAGTCGATTTTCCTGCGCAACCTGGAGGACTACTGTTTAATGTAGTAATGATACGACATGGGTCAGACAAGGAGTGTATTTATACATATATCAAATATTTAGCTGTTCAAACATTACTAACTTGTAGACAATCTACTATTTGACATTGTATCATACTTGATCGTGCCTGTAAAAATGGCATGCATTTTCATGTAAATTTATGTTTATATGAAAATATAAATTATTATTATTAACTCTGTCAATTAGAAAACCATTGATCGTAAGGTCTTTCTTGCCGTTTCGGCGGTGTTCATCCAATCCCAGAGCCTCAGACCAGCTTTTATTGCGGCCTGCTAGACATAAGTCAGCTCCAACGTATATGTCTGATCCCTCAAGAGCTTGGGAGTCGCTTAGCATAGTATCTGTATAAATTTTTCGGTTCAGTACGACTCTATACAAGTTACGGATAGTTACACCTGATACTGTTGTTGGCAGTAAATTACATAAAAGAGGTTTGAGTAGGTTAAGGTCATGTTCAAACTTGGCCTTGGGGTCCAAAACCAGCAAGTTCTCAGGTGTGTGGAGAGTGAGCCACCCATCGGAGAGATCAATTTTACTTGGGACGACTTTCTTGCTCTGCGGTAAGTGTCTTTCCGTCCGTCGTCGGCAGTGTGGCTTTTTTAGCAGCCTTGTTTCGCCTTTGGCGGGAAACCACATAACTCCATTCCTTGGTGTACGCTTCACCGACTATCGTTGGTTGTGTCTGCCTACTATTCACATACGTGGATGATGCTTAATCTACAAGTTCGGTGGTGGCTTTAACTACGGGTTTTAGACCACTCAAATGCCTTTTTTTCTAACCAGCCACAGGCTACTTGTTGTTTGGGTTTTCTGTCACCTTTTCACTACTGACAATGAAGGGCTTATTGGACATAGTACAGGCATTGTGGGTATCGGAGCTATGATGGATGCTCTCCTGTGTTGGAGGGCTCTCACCCCCTGGTAGCGACGCATCGAGGATGCATACTGTCTTGTCAACGACGATAGCCGCGTCATAGGTGTCTGAGCAATAGTCACTCTTCTCCTGTGGTTGAGGACCTTTGCAGTCCAGAAGCTTTGGTACCTTGCTTAACATGGCGATGGTTTCTTCAATACAAAACTCAGTCGTACTGTAGCAGTCGCTACACAGCCAGTTCACCAGAGGTTTGCAGCTGCGCTTATATGCTGCTGGGGTTAGGTTTGTGAACATGCCGTGAAACCAACGCGTGCAGCTGTCACACAGCATGCTTTCTTCGACTGGGAATCGACGTGATAGTCTACTACCAGGGTTTCCTTTTGCAGGCATAGTTTTCAAAATTGTCAATATAGGATCCAAATATGAAGTTGGGAACAATTTTCACAGAAACAGCAGCAAAAAACAATGCCTTTCCGAAAATACATACATAATGACTACAATGTCGTAAAAACACACATTCTATGAGTAAATAGACTCAGTACTTATAAAAAACGAATTCTGACCATAACAAGCTGTGTTATAGTTCATCTATAGACTAATCGTGCATATATCACAACCAAAGGCAAAATTATACAGGACTGTGCAAAATTCATTCACTTTTCAAAATTTGCGCAAATTCAAGTGTGCATAATGCATAAACACAAGTTATTTGCAAATACCTAGATTCATTAGGATGATCCTATTAGGATTTTGACAAGATATTTCACAACCTGTCAGTATGCTCCTGAGCTTGAAGAACCAAGTACTCTCCCATTTCTTTTCAATACGAGTTTGCCATCCTTAGAACTACTTACCAGTAGATGTAGCTATGGTGCCGTCCGTAGATAGATTTAAGCGAAGGCTAGACAGTCATGCAGCGACATAAGTTCTGTGCCCAAATGGCCCATCCCCTTAGGATCTCATGCACTAATAATGAGTAGACATTTAAACTCATCGTTTTACTTCTCATTCTCTTTTGTCCTACTTTTCAACTTTTACGTCCCTTACACTATTATTATTGATATTTGTATACATGTATTTGTATATTTGTACTATACGTCAACCTCGATTTTCATTAGCTGTCTGTTTTTACGTTTCTTTTAGTCTACATAACCTACACTAATTGTATCTGTTATTATTACCTCTTTTCCTTTGTCGACGACACCGAACAACTAACTGTTCATAAGATCGACTCCATTCACAGTAGCAACACCGTCTTAACACATCCCACACTACAAGCAACACATAATTAATTTCACCACAACTTTTTTAGAGTCAACCAAAGCTACGACAGTCGAGTAGCAGGACGAACCACGCCGAAGTTTACCGAAGACCAGGAACTTTTACCTCACAACCGAAAAGCGAGCACAAGAAAAACAAATCGGTTTACATTAGCGCTTAAAAACGATACTGGATACTGGAATAATACATGTGAGTGCTGTATTGAACAATATAATATTGAGTTACTTGGAGGTTAATTGACGAATGCGCTACCGTTGTGATTTCTGGCGTAATAGGAGACGTTTAAGTTCTGCTTTCGTATGACAGTTTATTTCCCCTCTTATATGGATTTAAGCTGAGTTAAAATGGCTTGTGTAATATAAAATGCCACTATTATTAACCCTGTGAATTATTTTTACATATAAACCTGTCAGTTGATTATTGTATCCCCACTATGAGTGAGAAATTTGGAAAAAAGGATATTATGTCTGTTAAGAAAACTATTATTTACACCACAGAAAGTCCATTGACGTGCATGGCAGTGAACCCTAAGGCAGAAATGATTGCAGTGGCTGGTAGAAATCTGTTCCAAGTTTTCAGCGTCCATGAAGATAAATTTGTTTCGGTACGTCTGTGCATTGTTAAGTTTTGGGTTTCATTTTTTAGAAACTTGAAAATTTTTTTCAAAACTGGATTTTTGCCAGTGTTAACCTTTTTAAACATATCGTGACACTAAAAAAATACGTATCTGCAACATGACCACGAATACAGTGTCATGTTAGAGAGTTAACTACTGGAAACCGATGCCACAGCATTCTTTCTTTTTTTGAACCAGGAGTTTTGTCGCTCATGTTCATAGCAGCTGAGCAATACACCTGTTTATGACGTAAAGGATATATGCTAATAATATTTTGCGAATAACTTCTCCACTCGTTTATGTGAAGTGGTAATGCCTGGAAGGACTAGTCGTTGTATTGCTGGTATTAAAATATCAGCACTTATGTTTGGGACGACTTCTATTAACCCTTTCCGTAGATTTGTATCGTACAGTCCCAGCACCCAAACATGGTTTGCTCCTTTCCTACCGCAGCGATTCATGTTTCGTTAAATAAGGACTGTTTCGTCAGTATGAATGAAGACACTAACTCCTCCAAGTACACAAGTAATTTCATTGACCTTTTGTTACGCAATATCCCGACAGTGCTGTGCTGACACCACTGCAATGTTGGCACTTTAGTATTCTGTTTCTGCAGCTGTAGCAGATATCGGTCGTTTCAGTGGCCAGTTGTGGCATATACGTAATATTTTACCAAGGCAGAGTTTCGATTTCGAGAAAGTATCTAAGAAATCACCGTGATGTGTGATTTACCAACTCTTATAGGCTACTTCCTGCTATGACAGTGATTGCATCTAAGTGCAGAACCATCAATGGCCCGGCAATACTTTTGTAGTTATTATCCCTCCACCACATATACATGTTTTAGTCCGTATCAACCCACTTTCCACAGAGAAGTCAAAAACCAAATCTTGAGTCAAACTTGCGATGAAGATTATGAACAGCGTCTATCTGTAATACTGAAATATCTAATTGGTTTGTTCAAGGTCACTTGACTTTGGTATCTATTGTTTACTCTTGCCTCTTGATGAATTTGGTCCCGACTGATTGCTAATTTTCTCAGTTATTGATGGTTTTCATTGACTTGAAACTTGAATTTTTGTGATTTGACTTATTCTTTATTAGTTGGTAAATTCGATCTATGTTGAGGCATCTGTAGGGCGTTGCTTCTTCTTACAACAAAGCTTCACGGAACTCCCTAGTGTTTGGTGCTTTCACCGTTTAAAATTTTTACATTCTTCCAGTCATATCAGTGTCCGTAGTTGTCTACATGCACTGATATGAACGAATACATGGCGTGTCTTTTGACAGCCAGTTCATGTCCTCGGAAACAGACATTGAGGGGACACCAGATTAACCATTACAGTATTTTTCAAATTTGGCGCAATTTATTTTATAGATGGTGTTGGTTTTGTCTTTTCTGCTGTTGAGTCTTTTAGTTTGTATAGTATTGAATGAAGTGATTTCACTGGATACCAATCTAACTGGAATGATATATACGTTCTAAACAGTACAAAAACCAAACACTGGGGAATTCTGTGAAGCCTTATGGTAAGGAAAATCCACAACCTACAGACGCCTTAACATAGATGGAATCTATCAACCGGCAAAGA